>OOFC01029515.1:0-11022 GCA_900323345.1 Pseudochromis fuscus | reverse complement strand
ATCAATGTAAAATAATATAACTATTTTTTTAATCAATATTTTTTAAGGTAACACAGATTCCCCAATTTATGGTAATTTCACACGTTTTTTTTTAAAGAGTTGAAATTGTTAAACTCATGTTGAGTACTCTACATATATTTCTAAATTTTGATACAATTAGTGACAATAAACTGTAAAATCCGGTGTTGGATCTATAGTATTACACATATTTAATGATCAATTAACACATATCTTGTATACTATGGAAGTTTTAAACAAGAATTGAATAACTGAACGTGTCAGCTTTTATTAAAAGCCACAAAGTACAAGATCTAATCCGTATATAATCTCTAAACTGTATCTTTATCTTGTTTTTATTCAGTGGTGCACAAGCTGCTGGAAAATCACCTTTAAAGGTTTTTTCTACATTGTAACAAAATCAACACAATTCTAATGCGAGTACAGTAAATATGTAAACAAAATACACATTATTAACATGTTAAATGTGTTTTTAATCCATATCTTTGATCTAATGAACAGTTTTCAGACAGCAAAACTAAAAGTTATTGATCCTGGACAAGAATTTTGGTTTGTTTCTTTCAGTTTTCTTTGAATTTAGTTGGGTTTAATTAACCCAACTTTGTATTTAATCTGATATTTACTGAGTTCAGAGTAAAAACCACCCAGGATCCTTTGGTGTGTGCTGTAGTTGTGGAAAGTCTGACCTTGGTGATCTGTTGTTGACAGTACACTGTCCCTCATTCAGCTGCAGGAGTTAATAAACCAGCTGTAAAAGGTTTATTTTGGAGACAAACTACAAAAATGACTTCTCCTCCTGTGTAATTTCACTTACAGTTTTGACCACAACAGGGAAACTTTCCACAGTTTCTCCCTTGAGATGAGTATTTAGATGCAACTTTGTGAATTATAAGGTTTCAAGTCCTCACATCGTTTAAGGAACAGTCTGAAAAACAGCATCAGTAACAGCGGAGGGAGCTCACCTGACAGCTCTGATGACAGCCTTGAGAGGAGCTGATAGATCCTCCACTGTAACATCGCAATGGCATCCTCGCTCATCAAACGAATCCTCCGTGGTCATGCCGGGGTCCACTGAGGGGGACAAGAGCGTTGTTTCATCAATAGATGCAGCCCCCGTGGAAAATTGTTTCCAGTCTTAAAACTAATAAAACACTTTGTGCATAGCGGGTCTTGACAGGAGTCTCCAAGAATGTTTCAAACTGATACTATTTTGGCTTTTAGGAGGTGAAAATTTATGTCCGGGTTGGATGGGACCTTTAGGAGCGGGCAGCGTTTTGCCAGCTCAGCTATGTAAGGTGAAAGAAGAGGGGTATATATATATATCCTTAATACTGCCAATAATTACGAGAGTGGGAGTTATGGACAGAGGAACGTAGCAAAAAAGAGAGAAAGAAAAGATGGAAAGAGATTAAATAATGATATAGTGGATATAAAGGGGAATAAAATCAGTTGAAACAAATGATACAAGGGAATAAGAGGAGAAACAGAGGTGCTATTAAAGCAGTCAGCAATTTCACGTATCACTGTAGGCCAGGAGTTACTGTAAGGAAAAACACTGCTGCACAATATACTGCATACATACACACTATTTTAGGTCATAATAAATTTATACTTCCTTCAAAGTGTGAAAAGCAAGAATTGAAATGTAAAATAATGAGCTTTATGAAGGGGGAAGAATTAGGAGATGCAATTATATTCACCTGGGTAAAAAAACTTTCAGGGATATAATTTTAAAAAGAGCCACAGTGGTACATCTTTTATTTCATAAAAATGTGGAGTTTATGATGATCGTTTTATAAAGTTAGAAACCAAAGTCGTGACAGTGAATGGCTTCAGCTAATAAATACCAACTTTATGTTATGAAAATAAAGGCGTAAATCACAATAGAATAAAACTCTATCAAGGTCAATGAAAAAACATGAAGGGAGATAAGCTGTAAATTTGCCATTATGGTTTGCATTTGGTTTCCTCAAGGTGTATATGGACTGGGTGTCAGAACTGAGGAACCAAAATTGTGCAATACCACTGACGGCCACTAGATGCTGGCTCCAGAAAACTCTGACTCCAATTGACTTCAATACAAAAAGCCAAATATTCAATCATGAAATATTCAGTCAAAACATTTTTCTGCAAGTCAGTGTGATGTCATCAGCTAGTAGTCCATCTGAAGATCACCTCATCATTAAGTAGATATTAGGCTTCAAAAAAAGGGAGATTCTGGGGCGGGCTGAGTTTGATCTCATACACACTAGGACGTCAGCCCCGCCTCCTCACTCCTCCCTTCATATCCATATATGGTCACTTCTATTTTCAAGGTGGTGATGGTCAAATGACTTCTACAAACCAACGGGTGATGTTGCGGAGGCTTCAAAATTTTTGGTACAAAAATCAGCTTTTTCAGTGAAGTCATGGAGTTCAGTATGAACAGAACTTTTCCTGACAAAGTTAGAACCTCCATCTTTTTAAATTGAGATTTTCCATCTGTACCATTTATCGTCTCAGGGATTTGATCTGTGCAGGGCTCATTCAGAAAATGTCATGTCACCTTGTACTCCAACTCAGACTCACTGGGTTACACAGATACACTGAAGACTGGGAAAAGAAAAGTTTTGGGGGAACTTAGGCCTTTATAATTTGAGGAAGTGCCATATTTCTTTTTTTAAAATGAATTCTTGTTGGTTGCCCGACTGGTATAACTGTGAAACGACCTCATTAACCCACCGACTGATTGTTTCCTCTCACTGTCTGACTGTTTTACAGCTGAGAAAGTCCAGGCACTAATGGGGAAATTACATATTTTGTTTATTGTTTAAATAAAAATAAGCACATACAGCCCCTGGGGCAAACAGACATTAAACTGAGCCTTCAATTAAATGTTAATGCACTGCTATTTTCATTTTAAGAACTTAAATAATACATACATAATATTTAGCAAACAGATTTCTATAAGCGACCCACTGATGATGTGAAAATGAAGCTAAATGTTTCTTATGAAGAAGGAGGAGACTATAAAAAAAAGACATGAAAGCATTTACAGCTTGCAATTTCCACTGTCTGAAAAGACCATTAAGGGGAAGTTAAGGAACAGTGAAAGTCACGACGAGAAAACTTTCACATAAAACTACACGACTGCAAAGGAGCTGCGAGAAGATTTCGCTGGCACAGGAGCTCGATCCACTGAACCGACTCCTCAAAAACCTGCAAGCTCATCACAAAAGTTAACATCTGCAGCGTGCCAACCAACATCTGGATAAGCCGGAGTCATGGTGGAAACAAGTGCAGTGGACAGAGTTAAAATTCAAATCTTTGGCCACCATCACCATCAACGGTATGTTTGAGGAAAAAAAAAAAAAATGGAGTAGCATTGATGAAAAAACCACCTCGCCAAGACCCTGGCACAGTCAGAGGGAAGAGTAGTTTCCAGTGAATCACTTCTAATCAGCAGAGTCTGGATGAAGAACGTGTTGCTGTCAATCAAGGAAGTGAAACTGGAAAGAGTAGGTTAGTTATCCAAAACTGTGGATAAGCTAACGTGACATCATCTGTTGATTTGTGGACTCCTTAACATTAGACAAACTGTGTGGTAGTATCATAAACTGTAAATAAGAGATGGATGTAGTCACTGTGACATCACCCAGAGTTTGGCATTTGAACATCGCCAGCCATGTTGTTTTTTTTGGAGCTATAAATGACCATATTTGGATACGAAGGAAGGAGTGAGGAGGTGAAATAGACAAAGCAACCAGGGCTCAAAAGTTAGGCCATCCTGGAAGTGCAATACTCCTGATGGCCACTAGAGACTGGCTCTAAAAAACTACAGGTTGGGTATCTAATAAGACCAGTGTTGAACTTGAGTCTTATACCCATTGGACAGTGTCCTTGGTTTCAGGGGTCAGACCAACCTCCTCCCTTCAAATCCAAAAATGGTCACTTCTGGCTCCAAACCACCAACATGGCGACATTCAAATGCAAAACTCCTGGTTTCAAAACGTGAGTCCAAAAATACTGCCCAATGAGAATGAGACTCAAGTTCAGACCTGTCAATCAAACTAACCCCGCCCCTAAATTTTCCTCCTTTTGAAGCCTAATATCGACTCTAAGTTGAGATTATTTTCAGATGGACCAGATCACTGAGAAGAAGAGTTGACAGCTGCTGACATGAGAATGACTTGTGGGAAAAATGTACTGAGTATTTCATGATTGAAAATGCAGATTTTTTAAAAATTGAAATCAACTGGAGCAAGCATCTAGTGGTCATCAGGAGTATTGCACTTAATTTGCATCGGTCTAATTTTTTGCTTTATCCATTTCTATATATAGTCAATTTCCAAAACATCCCACATTCATCTGAGTGTGGGGTGTCCAAACTCTAGGGTGGTTTGAGTTGTTGCTCCTGATGTTAGCTATGGTGCCTTGCATGGTAGCTCTGTTTCCACTGGTGTTGGATTGAGTGTGAATGGGTAAATGGAGAGGACACTTAAAAAAAAAAAAATCAGGTATGATATTAACTTCTTTCCACCTCAAAGTCAAATATTCATCTCAAATATCTTTTTAATGTTTTTTTCCATTGCATCAAATGGAAATATGCTAACTGTCCTGCATCATCTTCCCAAATATTCAGCCTGACACATTCACATATGGCATCTTCAGAAACTTGGAGTTTTTCCACTCGAATATGAATTTCTGTGAATTTCCTGTGAATTTTCTGTGAATTTGAACAAAGCTGCGCTGCACAACATGTGTGTGTGATGTCTTCAGTGAAAATAAACTTGTTGTTCATACACTGTGTAAAATGTGCTATTGTTTAGAGACGTGTCGTTATCAGATGTTGTGTTGGTTGGTTGGCGTCAGACTCCACGCTCACCATCTGGGACAGCAGTGCGAGTCTGGCTCTTTAGCCTCAGCGACGGCCTGAACCGGGTCCGGTCGTTGAAGCTCCAGCTCTTCTGCACTTTGGCAGGACTCCCTCCCATCAGCTCGGTGCTGCCCACCACCTCGTTGCCGGGGGAACAGCGCTGGCGGTCGTTGATGGATGTCTGCCTGCTCTTCATGCTCTGGCCACGAGGACTCGCCATCCGGACCCGCTCCTTAAAACTCAACTTCTGACTGAAGTGGGGGAGGAAGGAAGGAAAGGATGGAGGGAGATGGATAGAAACCAATCAAGGAAGCAAAGATTTGAGATGAGGGAGTTAGAGGGAGTAGGAGAGATGATGGGAGATAGATGGATGACACCAGGGAAGTTGAGGACAGCGAGTTAAAGATGGAGGTGACAGAGAAAGAGTGTATATGACAGAGGTTGGGGTTCAGAGACGGACACAAGGAGAGAGAAAAAAGAGATGCTGTCAACACACATTTCCTCTCAGAGGGTGAGAAGAGTTCAGAGCGCAGACACAGGGCAGTGTTCTGTCTGTTCCTTTAGACCAAACATCATCCATCCAGCTGACATGCCCAAAACACCAGACCAGAGCCAGACTGCCCGCCAAGCCACCAGAACAAACCCTCTCAGTGTTCGGACCCCGAGGTGCTGCAGATCCTCGACCGATCAGCTGATAATCTACTCGTGTATTCCCAGAGTTAATGAGATTTTTTTGATCTGATATGTGAAGCACGGTAACTACAATCCATCATCAACAGCGTTAATTTTTGAGCCAACTTTAAACAAATGACACCATTATGGAGGGAAACCTCGAACAAAAGCCTTTAATCAAATCTGTTCTGGTCTAAACTTTTCACTGCAGTTTTTCATAATTAAAAAACTCATATTCGCTATGTTTAAATCCTGTAGACATTATGTTTAAATACACTTACTCCTTAATCTACTATCATAATTTATTTACTATTCTTCCTGATATTACTCATCTTCATCATTTTGTTTCACCATCATTTTTTCTCAGTTTAAAAAATATGCATCAACTTTTTTAAACAATAGAAAAGAAAAAGGCCTTTTTCCCACATCATGTTGAGATGTTTGGTAGCCTCTGGTGGGGATGCACAAAACTCACTGCACTGACCTATTGTGTAGCTATACAGAGCAAATAGACCAGCATGCAATTCAGCAGAGCAATGAGCGAGAGATGCAGGGTTTCAAGATATTCTCCATGCTGCAGATTCACTTTTCTTTTTCCCACAACATCTCACCTGAGTTTCAGTGTTTTAATCGATGAAAACAGAGGTTTTATTGTTTCCCAAAATGTACAGAGCTGTCCTTACATTCATGGTAACGCTGTAAAGTAAATGATCCATAGACTGTATATACATGATGGACACAGGGTCTCAAAAGTGAAGCCAACGTAGAAATGCCAAAAAGATGGTTTCCAAAAAAAAAAAAAAAAACCCAATTGATTTCATTTTAAAATACAAAAATACTGTTTTTTTCCACAAATCATTGGTTCATGGTTATTGACAGGTGTGGTCTTCAATGATTTGGAGGTGGTTTGGAGGCTCATTTACCAGTGAACTCGTCTCATTCACAATGAACAGTGTCCTCGGGTTCCTCACTCCTCCCTTCATATCCATATATGGTCACTCCAACATGACGACATTCAAATACCAAACTCCTGGCTTCAAAATGCCACAAACCAATGGGTGATGTCACGGTGACCATCTCTTATACACAGTCTATGACATTATAGACAGACTTCCTGTATATTATCAGTGGTTATTACACTGACCACTGTCTGCTCTGACTCTGCTGCATCACTTTCAGCTGAAACAACCACAAATCCATATGTCTTAAATGCACTGGATGGAGCTGAATAAACCTCGTGTCTATTATCATTCTTTCCGTGGCGAACAATGACTGAAAAGAGCAGTGCAGCAGTGATGCAGGGAGCATGCAGCACAATGAGGAAACGCTACAGTACCCACATCTGTATGCTGAAATGTGCGTGGCATGTGTTGTCAGGGGATCATTTAAGGTAAAGAGTCCAGCCGCATGAATTGTTCATTTTTATTTCCATTTGTTTGGGGATTTTTAATTTTTTTTTCACACTATACTATACATTTTTACTTTTACGACTGATGGGACCATCCTCAAAAGAAACCTATGTCTGATCTCAGGAGCCTACAAATTGATGGTTTTGATGGATATTCATGTGGCTGGAGTCAGAAGAGTCTCTAGGGAGGATATGGACTTTTAGGTGGACTGAGAGACACATACAGCTAAAAAGTAATAATTATATAAAATAAAGGGGAATCAAGATGTTGTATTTTTACTTTTAACTTGTAAATATGTCTCGGAAATGAGAAAATGTTTGCTTAGAAAAGGACCAGCAGCATCCCATGATGTCCAATTATATATTCATTAGGAATTTGCATCCAATTTGTTGCAAATATAGTGAAATTTTGCTTTTTTACTATTACCTTTCTACATTAATTTTAGTGGAATTCCCCTTTAATTTGTAAAGGAAAAGTCTTGTTTGCATTCGACAGGCAGCAGGCACCAGTGGTCGTCTCAGACAAAGTCCTTCATGGGATAAAAAGAATTGAAAAAGGAGGTAAGAAGAAAGTTAGATTGGTTGTCTTTGCTCTCCTCCATGCTATTAGTCAGTCATTCCCACAGGATACTGGGCTAAAGGGCAGGGCAGAGAGGATGCTGGGTAGTACCGTAGATACCTCCTATACTTCCGAGAATACCTTCTGAAGAATCTCCCATTACTTAGACCCTTACTAGAGCAAAGGAGCCAGAGATGGATGGAGGAGAGAGTGGAGAAGAAAAAGGAGGGATAAAGGAGGGAAGGAGATTAAAAGTGGAAGTTCAGCTGAGGATGGAGAAATTTTCCGATGTCAATATTGATCCACAGTAAACACTCACAGGAGGACAGGGGACATATTTCAGAGAGAAATGGGAATGGGTAAACAGGCTGGACGGTATACTGATAGACTCATTTCCACATGACAAACACATTTATGATGTGAAATCGTGACATGCATCATATGAGTGCCGCCACAAGATACCGCCACTTTGAGAGCATTTCTCTGGTTTTTCTCTGACCAAACTCAGGGTGACGCTACGGATCTTTGCTTCTGGTTTTAATCAAAATTCAAATTATGTCTTGTAAACACACTGATTGTTCTGTGTCTGCAAAATAAAATGAAATCTCAGAAGCTCAGGTAAGTGTGAAGTTTTGCTTTTTTAACATCACCTTTTAAAAATCACATCTATTGATAAAGTCAGTTTTGGTGGGATTTCCCTTTAAGATGAATGTGTGACCTGCAACATGGATTTTATTTTTTTTACCAACAATTCTGATCAAACTCAGTGTGAAGCTGTTATATTTTTGTATTTATACTCATGTTTGGTCAAATTATGTCTTTAAAACACACACAACAATTGTTCTGTGACAATTTCCTGTTTGTGCATCAGCAAAGAAAAACTGTACCTAGTGTGCTGTAAATCCTGCTTCCCTGTTTGTCGTGCTTTTTAAATATTTCCTTTTAAATTCATGTCTACTTTTTGAGTCATATACTGTAGATAGAAATGGACGAAGCAACCAGATCTCAAACATTAAACTAATGCTGAAGTGTAAAAAAGTGCAATACCACCAATGACCACTTGTTTTCCACAAGTCATTCTGATGTCATTAATTAAAGTCAACTCTTCTTCTCAGTGATCTGGTCCATCAAAGGATAATTTTAGCATTAAGTACCGTATTTTCCGGACTATAAGCCGCTACTTTTTCCGACGCTTTGAACTTAAACACCGGTGTGACTCATGTATCGGCGGTACGAAGCTCGTTGGCTTTTTACAAGCTAGCAAGATACATTTAGCGTCGTCACATCAGACCCGATCAGAGTGGACCACATGAAACTGTTCGAATAAATCAATAGCGGCTTATCGACAGGTGCGCTCAATAGTCCAGAAAATACGGTAGATATTAGGGTTCTAAAAAAAAAAAAAAGATGTAGGGGCGTGGTCACGTTGATCCTTTATTTCCAAATATGGTCATTTCTGGCTCTAATCAACCAACATGGCAACATTCAAATGCCAACAAGTGACGCCACATTAGCTTCATCCATTCTATGTACAGTCTATGATTTTAGTGTAATTCCCCTTTAATATGCATACTGCTTCATTTTCTTTGCTTGGTGTTGAATACTGGTATTTGAACCATGTTGTGGAATAAACAGCAATAACACAAACATGTATAAGTGCAGCATCATTTGCATTAAGGCTTGTTTGATTTTCCCATGAGGCTGCAAAGATGTCAGCTTCAAATATGAACTCACAGAAATCGTATATATTTGACTTTTTTTAAGCGGACACACCTGTCTACACACAAAAAACTAAAAATTAAACCCAAACCATCCTGTATTTCATGTTGCCTCTCGCTGCCAGTATCCAGCACACTTACACTCAGCGTGATGTCCGCTGTAGGCACTTTGTGGTGCGCCTAATGTTTACTACTGCTGGTGTTTACAAGTCTGCTTAAATAAAAACCACCGGCCGTTTACCACGGCACCTACCGCCGCCGAGCAGCCGAGAGTCGACAGTCTGTAAAACCGCTAATAACACACAGCGTTATGTGTGTTCCCTCGGTGGCGGGGGGAACATATGAGAAAACAAACGGGGGTCATAAAAGTGTGCATAATTATGATTTAACGGGTGTAAATTGGACTTGGCTGCAACAAAAGTTTCTAAGAAAGGAAAACATAATTAAACGCAGCCCTTTAAACAGGAGGATTTTCTAAGGGATGAGTGCTGTTGTGGAAGCAACAAAGCCTAATTAAATGCTATTTTGTTTAAGGATGAGAAGCACATTTGTTTGTGTGTTTCACTGAGAGTGTAAACTTATCTTTTATATATGTATGTGTGTGGCTGTCTTAAGTTTAAATGCCCAAGAAGCTGCTGGCTCAACATAAGGGCCCCAAATGTTACCAAAGAAGCGCTGCACTGTAAAAACTATACTAGCATAATTAAACTCACAAATCTCCCCTCTGTCTTCTTCCCCTCTTCTCTGAAATCCCCTATCTGTCCTCCCCCTCCTCCCCTTTTTTCAACTTTGGTCTGTCTCTTCTAGACTTGTGTTTGATGAGTTATATAAATACCATCCCAATGGAAAATGTGCGTCATGGTACAGACATGGTACAGACTTCTGTCTTAAAAGGCGTGCGTGCATATGTGCACTCGTAGACGAAGACGCCCATCACCCTTCGCTGCTTGAGAGTCAAGTGCAGTGAGAGAAACTGTGGTGAAAGGAGGGAGGAGAGTCGGAGATGGAGACGTGAAGAAAAAGTTGGAAAAATGAAGTGGGAATATAAAATTTAATAAAGGGAGATACTGACTGTTGTGGTGTTTTATTTTTTGTTCATTAATTACCTCAGACAAAGCGGTGACGTTCTCATTCAGCATTGGTTTTGTCTCTTTGTTTTTATTTATTATTAGTAGTACCGTATTTTCCGCACTATAAGCTCCACCTAAAAGCCTTTCATTTTCTCAAAAACAAACAGTGCGCCTTATAATCCAATACATGGTATATATTGGATCAACATTGGTTCATTATGGGGCGTAGTATTGTGATTGCACTAACGTTTGATTTACCGTAGCGGTATCACACTGTTTCTTTTACGTGTTTACTGAATCAGGGAAAAGTTCCCTCCACGTTTGTGATGCACTAACTAGGTGATAAAAAGTTGCACTACCTGTTGTACCTTGCTGTTGGTAAAAGATAAAACTACGTCACTGATGTTACCTCGGAGAAAAAAATAAAACAGCTGTTCATGTAGCTTTGAACTGTGACAAATGGAGTTGGAAATACATTGTTTTCAACGAAGGCGGCGCAAATACCGGTAAGAGCTACCGGTACGTACGGTACCGTGTTGTGAATGTACTAGCTTGTTTTGGAGTGAACGGAGTTGTCAGAACGTTGGTTTGTTTTCTATTAATAAAGTTTGACTGACTGACTTATCTGACTGTTTTGTTGACATTCACTTTAGTGCAGCTTCATCTAGATGGATGATAACACAACCCCAGACACTACAGTAGTTTCTATTCTATGCGTGTTA
>OOFC01029512.1:16808-27129 GCA_900323345.1 Pseudochromis fuscus | reverse complement strand
AGTACAGGATCCAACCACACACACACACACACACACACACACACACACACACACACACACACACACCACACACACACACACACACACACACACACACCTACACACACCGTTACCAGGGATCCTGAGCCAGCAGGGGATGTGGGTCAGCCAGACTCCAATGTACTGGAACTGTTACTTTTTAATTAAGCTCTTGCAACAGTGCAGCCAGGGCTCTGTATGTACTGAATATGTATTGTGCAGAGCTGTGAAAGTCTCACCTTTGGCCTCCAGTATTATGCAGCCTCCCCTCCTCATGGGAAACACCTTGCCAAGGCCACAGCTATACACCTACAGTGCATACACAAAGTGGAAAAAAACGGCTGGTTGGATTGTAAAATCATTGTAATTCAGAGCCCTCTCTCTTCTTGTCCCCTTTTTTCACCCACTGGAATTGAACTAGTTTAATTCCCTTTATTCATTTATTTATTTTCTTCAGCACCAGCACTCTCTGTGACTTTGTTCACACACAAAATAGTCTACAAGCTTACCTCATCCTACTTTACTTCTCTCTATTAATTTGGGTATAATCACAAGGCCATTTAAGCATCTGGTAGTTCTTATTGTAAGATAAATAATTACTAAACCAAACACAAATTAATTACCCTCTTTTTGTGTTCACCTGTCTTTTCTTTTCCTCAGTTTTAACCTTGTAGAATTTTTTAAAATGTACGTTTTCATCTTTCCTCCATTTTTTTCCTCCCTCTACTCCTTTCTTCTCCTTGGGTGTCTAGTGAGTGATACAACCTACGTGTTAGTGTGTTAATGGGTTGGCCCCCAAGATAAATGGTTGTTTTGGAGGCAGAGATCCCATCTCACACACATAGTCAAGAGACATAAAGTGACCTAGTTTTTCTCCTGACATCCCTCGCTAATACCTGAATGCTGTGTATTCAGTGCATGTGTGGATATGTCGTCGTTGCCTGTTCATGTTATTCTGTGGGAAGATTTAAGTGATCTGTGCCTTCACAAGCACATACTCAAAGCTGTCCCATTGTTATGAACTATTGTTTTATTACCTCGGTTTTACAGGCTTTAAATCAACATAAAATGGAAAGATAAACCCTCAGAGAGCACAAACCTCTTCCAAGGCCTAACCCATGTCTGATCTCCCGCAAATCGTCTCATATTGTGCAGACATTATCATGTTGTATGTGCCTGGAGACATAGTGTGAATATTAATTGGAGAACAAAAACATTTTACTGTTTTCGCAATGTACCTGCCACTTCCCTCTTCTTCTTCTTCTTCTTCTTCTTCTTCTAGCACTGGTTCCCCCACTACAACAGTTAGGTATTGTTAGGATATTTTTTATGGACAGGATCCTCTGTACCTGCTCACAGTGTAAACATGTTCCTTGAGTAACACCCCATCTTTCCAATAATTCATCAAGTAGTTGCTTTCATAATGTTGGGAACAGACAAACAATCCAATGCAGGTGAAAACATAACCTCTTTGGTAAATGTAAATCTGGTAAATGTTACCTCCTTTTAGATCAATAGTAAGATATGTACATATTTAAGCTTGTATTGCAGTCTGTGTTATTAGTATCAGTTATGATCATACACTGTATACTGTATATATTTCAAAAATAGTCACCTCCAGTCTTGAGATACTCAGTCAATAACTCATTGTGATGCCATTATCTGGTCAGCTCCATATACCGCCAATGGTAACATTTCTCCTTTTTATCAGCGACACAGTGGAAACGTGATACTTCATGCAACTGGTTTGCTACCCGAAGGCTTAAGTACAGTCCAGAGTCCAGACTATCGCTCCTAAAACTTTCATAGCTTGAGATCTATTTCGAAGTGTGATATCGCAGCCAGCTGTCCAGGATTGTGTTTGTATTGGTTAAGTCCAGGATGACAGCCTGTGGGGTTAAAGAGTGTGCGAAAGTGATTCCAAGTACTGATGGAAACCAGTATGTGTCATCTGTCTGGTTTCACTGGATAAATAAAGGTTGTAAATTATTACTTTGGATATCTGCACTAAGTTCATTTAAGCATTGGGTCCTGACCCTCCACATTAATTCCCTCAGCGGTGTCTGCCTCCTCCCTCATTAGTTTGAATCCAAAGCCAAACAGGAAAGGCCACGTCTAAATGATTTACAGTAAAACAGATACGATGCACCAGTTGATACGGCGGCGTTGGAGAATAATCTGGATAAATAAGAAGATGAAAGGTTTTTCTCTCGGGAGAGGAATGTGGAATAATGTCAGCAAAATTTACTGTGCAGCGCTGATACAATCAGGCTCTTGTGAGATGCAGAAGGAATGTTTCTGGTTTCCACCTGGTTTTCATCCCAGAAGTTGATAAAGCACAGTTGCAGGGTGTGTCTGCTCTCTCTGACTGGTCCCCATCCATTCCTAGTTCTGAACAGACCTGCATGTATTTTATACAAATAATAATCTTTGTGTTTTTACGATTTATACCCCAGAAATACGAAATCCAAATTGACAAAAAAAGTTGTTCAGTTATTCAAAGATGCAGCTATCAGCTTTCTAGCTAACCACATGAAGCCTACACTCTGAAGTGTCGAGAGACTGTAACACTTGGGAAAGTTCAACCTTTCATTTTGACTGTTTAGCACCATCACCCACGCCTATATGAATATTTTCCCAACAATACCCCCCTTGATACTTCATCAAATCCTCTCTCAGTTGCCACCAACTTTGTCCTTCAGAAGCAAAAGTAACGGCTTTTAAAAGTATTTTCAGGCTCACGTTGCAACAAAGCATCTGAAGAAAACAAAAGACAAGTCTCTGTACTCAAGAGAAGTTTGTGAGCGCACCACGAGGACTGAAGCAAAGCATCGTGACTTTGAAGACGAGGCTCTGTGAGAGAATGAAAAATGTCTTCCCTCCCAACAACAGCACCGCTCTGCTTCCCCACACTGTTTTTTTTTTGTTGGTGAATCCACAGTGATTTGGTTTTTTGCTCATTTAGCTGTTTACAGTTTTGATGCACGACGTGACTGTACCAGTGAAGAAAACCTGTAAACATAGTAAACCATTCACTTTTGTATTGCATGTACTGTTTTCACTCACACATTGGTCGTTGGGGGAAGGAGCATTATCAAAAGGAAGAAAATAAAAAAAAATCCTCTTGTTAACATTTTAAAAAGTCATAATTTTGTTAAATCACAATCTGGGGGAGATTGATTCTTATTTGACACAGTAGATCAAAACACATACATGTACATGGGTTGTGTTATTTACTGTATTTTCTGGACTATAAGCCACTACTTTTTTCCGACGCTTTAAACCCTGCGGCTTAAACACCTGTGTGGCTCAGTATTGGCGGCGCGAAGCTCGTTAGCTTTTTACAAGCTAGCAAGCTCCATGCCATCGATACATTGAGCCTCGTCCCATCAGACCCGGTCAGAGTGGACCACATGACACTGTTCGAATAAATTCAATAGCAGCTTATAGACAGGTGCGCTCAATAGTCCAGAAAATACGGTAGTATAGTGAACAGGAGCCTACAGTTAATTATTCAACCTTGTAGAAGGTTTTTTTTGCTCGATAAATGTTGGAGTACAGTGAATATAAGATGAAATGAATTTGAGAACTGAATGTGAATAAGTCTCTGTGGGCGTCAGGTCTGAAGACACCTTTTGTTTCAGCTCCTGTTTTCAACATGTGTGATGGCTGCAGGTGAAAAAGCAGCATACTACTGATTTGGATTTGAAATTAGAAAAAAAAAAAACAGTGGGGAGTCCACAGCATGCTCATCAGCAAGCCTGTGGTGTACAGGCTGCTAATAGGAACCATGTTCATCACACCTGCCCTACAGACCACCTGCATTATGTTTTACCACTTGGAATATGAAAGGAGCTGTTAAAGAGTGGAGTTAAAATCAAATCAGATAATGACCACTTCTGATATGATTAATATGGTGCAATTTGTTCAAGTATGTGCTGATTGAAGGATTGAATTGTATCAGGTTCATGGTGTAGGCATTATGGAGTTCACCCACAGAGCAAATCATTTTCACATTTTTAAAAAATCATATGATTAAAAAACAAAAAGGATGCAGATTATTTCAGACTCACTGGGGTCCTTTCAAAAAAACCCTTTCCACACAAATCCTAAAATATTTCTGCTAATAAGTCAAATGAGAGAAAAAAAAATCTTTTTCCCACTTGGACCACCAGGGGCACCGTCACCACCTGCTATAACTAGACTGCTTCTGTGCCCGTCGCCCTGGTTTGGACCTCAATCTGGATATATCTGACAGAGTGGAGGATAGGTGTCAATACTCGTTAAGGTGAGAGAGAAGACAAATGGACAGCGAGAGAGACAGAGAGAGACAAAGAGAGAGAGAGGGACCCAGACTGTGTCCTCCTATGTCTTTGTGAGATGTCACAGGTGGAAACATCATCTCCCAGGCAGCCTGACACAGTCTGTCAACCAGCAAGGATGTGGGGAGAAGGACTCCAGACAAACATACACACACCCATTTTTCACACCCGTAAATACACACCGCTGCACAGACGCGCTCAGTCTCACGAGTGTTTAGATACACATTGGCTGGTAAACAATTTCACAAATTAACATATAAAGTGGAAAAGGTCCGCACAGGCACGAACAAACAAACTTTGCAGGCAGACTGCCTACTTCAGTTGACTCCCTAATAGTCTCTATCATCAGCAATGTAACTAAGAATCACAAGTGCTCTATTAAGCACATGTTTTTCCCATCAAGCTATCAGCATAACTACATATAAATGCAAACAGCCTTGTAGTACACACACACACACACACACACACACACACACATAAATTTTGCATTTTTTTCCTTAAATGCATTTAGTCCCCTCAATGTTAGCATTGCCCTACAAGTGCGAGGATGTCATGCATGCTCTTATTTCTGTGCTTACCTTCACTGTGTTTATATAGGACAGGGGTGCCCAATCAGCTTGATGATGAGCTGGTCATTTGAATCAGGTGTGTTGGAAGAGGGACACATCTAAAACATGCAGGATAGCGGCCCTCGAGGACCAGGATTGGGCACCCCTGATATACGACTTCCTGTCTTCCATTGTGACAGTGGTTGCAGCTGAATCTCAGCTTGAGCACACACAGATCTGTCTCTTTGCCCGGTCCACATCAGTCGCTCTCTCATTCAGGAGACTGAAGCAGCCGGTCCAGCCAAACTCAATTAAAGGACTCGCACACCAGGCTGCGAATGAAGGAGAGAGTCGACACAGGAGTCAGCAGACGGACAAAGAGGTCTTAATTGATCTTGTTCTCTCCCTCTCTGCCTCTCTCTGCAACTTCATCACAATTAAAAGAAAATTACAGCAAATCACAGGTGCAGCTGCTGCTCTGTGTGGCACTTATGGAACCATTTTACTTCACTTTTTATATCCACGTTTTATGTCAGATGATTTATGTGTGCAATTAAATGAGGGAAATAAAACGAGTAATCTGAGACATCCTTTATTACAAGATGACACAAGCAAACTCTCCATTCACTGTTTTGCTTCTAAAACAGTTTATGCGTGTCCACTGGTGCACATCCTAGCAATACAAACCTCTGCACCAACTTCTCATGCAGGGTTTTACACAATGATTGAAGGCAGCTCCAAGCTCCCCGACCCAGCTATGCATTCATGCAGTCAACTGAATCGCTCCCCCCCAATCCTCTGGAGAACCATTGCTGATGCACCTTACTGGGCATTGCTCTACACCTCTTGCCCCCTCTGTGAGGCGCTGAAACTAATGCACAGGACCCCACCACCACCACCACCACCGCTAGTCGATCAGACCGAACTGCACTTTCCCAAGAAGTAGGACACTTTCAGATTTCACACTTTGAGGTCATTTTTTTAAACGAGGGTTGTGAGTTGAGGAAACAGAACAAGAGAAAGTAAAAACAGACATAAGTCACCAGGGTAATTGTGAGCACAGAGGGCTTTTTAGCACACACCACTTAGCAGCAAGGCCGATGTGCAGTTTGACACATTTAACTTCCTGCGAGGGAGACGGAGACAGGAACAAGTTGATGTAAAATGCAAGTTAAAGCTGTGGATTTGCCTGTGAGCAATCCTCAACGCTAGTTAATTTTAGATGATGGGAGGGCTTTGAACGGGGAGGAAAGCATCTGCTCAGAATGGGGGAAATTGCTTTTAAACACTCTGTATAGGAGGAGAAGGAGAGATGAGGGAATGTATTATCCAAATAGATTGGGCCTACTATTACAGATAGGCCAGAGGCGGGACAGGATGGATGGTCTGGAGAGTAAAAGTGTGCCACTCTTTAGATTATCTAACTTCTCTGGGAGGTGACAACATAGTCAAATGATTTCTTACTTCAGTCTTTTAAGTTTGTAAAATAAAGCATTTTAAATGGTCAGTGGATTAAACCCGTAGACTTCTGAGCTAAAGAAGCTTCTGGAACATTCACAAATATTTTTAAAGCAGTATCTCATTACAGCAAGCATTCCTATGGGGAAATTAATTGTTGGTAGGAAGTGAACGTAAGATCTGTAATTGAGTCCTATACTTTCGTTAATGGGTTGTAATAGCTGTGAATCTTTATGTGGCAGCTCTAAGTAGGCTAGAAGGGTAATACTAGCCTTGCCAAGCCCTTGGTAGAGTAAAAATTACACCTATCTGCTGGCACATGTGGTTTGTATTGTTCATCCATCCATCTTCTTAAGTCCATTCCGTTTGCAGGGGCAGAAGGGCGAGCAGGGAAGCTGAGAAATCCCTATCACCTACAACTTCTTCCATCTCATCCTGGGTGACCTTCAGCTAAATGGGAGATGTAATCCCCAAAGCAAGTCTTGGGCCAACCTCTGGGTCTCTTCCCAATTGGCTGTGCCTGGATCAGGGCTTTGTTGTTGCAGAGTTGCTTTAGTGGTCTTGGGATCTCCAGAGCTATATCGTCTGGCGTAGTATGCTCTTGGTACGGTCTTCTTTGGGACGGCAGTGGCTCAGGGGTAGAGCAGCCGTCTTCCAATCGAACCGTGGTTCAAATCCTGCTCCTCCCAGTTGCTGTTGGTGTGTCCTTGGGCAAGACACTTTACCCACCTTTGCCTCGTATGAATGTTGAATGAATGGTTTGGTGGCGGTCGGAGGGGCCGTAGGCGCAGACTGGCAGCCACGCCTCCATCAGTCTTCCCCAGGGCAGCTGTGGCTATCTTAGCGTACCACCACCAGTATGACTGGGTGTGAATGAATAATGGTCTGTGAAAAGCGCTGTATAAATCCAACCAGGTCTGGAGTGAAGATCCAGACAAACACAACTCAAAAAATCCCCACTATGACTAAAGGTAACAACACAGCATTTACCTCAGTGCTAGGTCCATAGGTAGTATTCCTAGGTGAGTACCGATGGTCGGGCCCAGCCTGAAAAGGCAACGTGGATGGACCAAGAGTACCACCCACCTCAAAGGTCCATCATGGGACTTGGGTGCAATGCCCTTTTGGGTGGTAAAAGGGGGCAAGAGGTGCCTGTGGAGTCATGGTCCCCTCCAACAGAAACTAGCTCTAAGCTTGTGGGGATTTTTTCAAAATGGTCGAGCTTTGCTTTTTGATTTTGACAGAACAAAAATAGAACAATATCTATTTTAATTCAAAGATATATGCAGCTTGTGACGCAGGCTCCCAGCCAGGACTTGCTCTCCGACTGGTCATTGTCACCTCTCTAAATAGTTATGACTGGCCACAGAGACGTTAGGTGCAAGTTCCGGCAGCAGGTACCTCTGACTGTTCAGAGCAACACAATCACCTCTTCTCACCAGGTTATCTTAGACCCTCATACTGGGCATTTATTCATTGCACTGCAGGTACCAAAGTAAAGCAGAGGCAGTGCTAAAATAGGCAGCAGCTTAAACCAACAGATCTGATTTCCTACTAGGTGAATTGACACCATCGCTGGGCCGTCCCTCTGAACTTCACTCTTACTACCTGCAGACTTCTCACCACTTCGGCTCAGGCAAGCTGGGCCCCGATTCGTCCTGGCCGCTTGTGTGTGTAATTACTCTTGCAAACGATCACACAGGCGTCCACTCTCTGTACCTGAGTGACAGGACTGAGCATGATCCCACCTGCTGGCCTCTCACTTTGTCGATGGTGTGTGTGTGTGTGTGTGTGTGTGTGTGTGGGTCTGTGTTCAACTGGCCTGGAAACACAACACTAGCAAGAGTGAATAAAATCTAAATTCAGGCTGAAAATACGTCCTTTCTCTCCCGCACCGTCTCAGTCACGCTCCGACAGATGACATTTGCGGAGGCAGAAAAATAGAGGGCAGACTGTTTTTTCTTCTTTTTTTTCTGGGCTTGGAATGATGAGAGGAAAAAAAGCAAAGGATGATGAATAAATGAATAATACATCTGTGCTGTCATTCCTCTCTTCCTGCTCCGCCTCCCTCTCTTCCTGTGTCATCTGGAGTCGGTCCTGTGAGGCGGTCTGATCTTAGTTGGGATTGTCAGGTATGGTCGACGGCAAAGTGACATGTTGACGCCGGTCCCTCTGTGACACATGAAGCAGCTCTTTTGTTAAATGGGGTTGACAACCTAAATAAGAATTGTTTACATGCAAACAAGTGCCAGCAGGTCTGCAGTGGCTGTTAAGGGATATTACAAATATTGAAGGGTGCTTGAAGGAGAATCTGCTCCAAGAGGATACATTCATTAACACTAATTTCCTCCTACTGCTCGTCTTATACACTAAAACTTATATTTATTACCCAGGACAAAAGCTTTCCTTCTGAGGACATGTCTGATGTAATTTCATAGTCGTAATGTATGAACATCAAAAGAAGCAAAGAAACAGTGACTGCTCTCTCATGCATGTAACATTTATTAGTAACATCAACACCACATCCCCTCCCTTCTGTTGTCCCTCCAATGGCAGGATATTCTCACCTTAATTGTAAATGCACTTTTCTGCATGCAAATACCAGTGTCTCCCTCTCCTAACCTCTTTTCCCCGCTCCCGTCCGATTTTCAATTAAGATCCAGACAAAGATAGAGGATCTCAAAGGGGAGTGTGCTTTGGTGGGTTGGGCCCTCGCCACTTCTCTGTATTGGAGGAGGGGGGTTATTGAGTGGCCATGACCCCAGAGCACCCTCACCTCGATGGGGTATCACAAATCTAGACTGAGCCTCCCTCCTCTTTACAATTATGCTGTATCCTGAACCCACTAAGCAGAGGTGGAGGTGCCCTTGATTAAAATAGTCATTGAAATGAAAGATTGGAACTGTGTGTGTGTGTGTGTGTGTGTGTGTGTGGGTTGGGTGGGTGTGTCTGTGTTTCAATTTTATTGGATCATTGACTCTAAATTCTCGGTCTGATCAGTTCAGCCTCTCAGACTGTGATTGGACAATTACTTGATTAAAAAGAGTCTGAGAAGCTGATCTGCTGAATATACAGTGTGTGGTGGTACATCAGATATTGTAGATATGATGGAAAAGAAGGAAGAGAAGGATAGGTCCTGGTCAGCACTGTCACCTCACAGCAAGGATTCAAATCTCTGACACCCCCACAATGATGGATGGATGGATGGATGGATGATGGATGGATGATGGATGGATGATGGATGGATGGATGGATGGATGGATGGATGATGGATGGATGATGGATGGATGGATGATGGATGGATGATGGATGGATGGATGGATGGATGGATGATGGATGATGAATGGATGATGGATGATGGATGGATGATGGATGGATGGATGAATGGATGATGGATGGATGGATGGATGGATGGATGATGGATGGATGATGGATGGATGGATGGATGGATGATGGATGGATGGATGGATGGATTGATGATGGATGGATGATTGGATGATGGATGGATGAATGGATGATGGATGGATGATGGATGGATGGATGGAGGATGGATGGATGGATGGATGGATTGATGATGGATGGATGATGGATGGATAGATGGATGGATTGATGATGGATGGATGATTGGATGATGGATGGATGGATGGATGATGGATGGATGATGGATGATGGATGGATGATGGATGATGGATGGATGATGGATGGATGATGGATGGATGAATGGATGATGGATGGATGATGGATGGATGGATGGATGATGGATGGATGGATGATGGATGGTTGAGGGATGGGTGGTGGATGGATGGGGGGATGGGGGGATGGATGGATGGTGGATGGATAGATGGATGGATGAATGGATGATGGATGGATGGATGGATGGATGGATGAATGATGGATGGATGGATGGATTGATGATGGATGGATGGATGATGATGGATGGATGAATGATGGATGGATGGATGGAAGGATGGATGG
>OOFC01029512.1:0-16788 GCA_900323345.1 Pseudochromis fuscus | reverse complement strand
GAGTATTAAATGCCAATAGTCATTATCTGATAGTAAAGGAGCATTATGGGCTGAGGTTTGGAGTTGTATGAATATTACCAGGTAGATTTTAGTTCTCAGTTTTATTATTGAAAACTACCCCCAGCTATGTAAGTGCAACTTGATGTAGATGATTATAATAATATATATTTAATTGGATCATCTCCAGATTATAAAGGACTAACCTTGCATTGGCCAACATGATAAAAGTTCTTCTGTTTCTCCTTTTCTTCTTAATGAACTGTAGCTCACTAAGTCCGGATGCAGACCCTGATGGTTCGTTCCAGAGGGAGGGGTTCGGACGCCAGAGTATGTCAGAAAAGCGCACGAAGCAATATGAAAATGCTTCTCAGCTGGAGATCATCAGGACCCGCAAGTCCAAGAGCATGGATCTAGGTATGTACTTCCCAAAACACTTTACACATTCGAGTCATTACAGGAAATATTATGCAGCACCTTTTTACCGTTGCAGTTCACAAAGCACTTTGTAATTTTTGTCTACCAATGACCACAGAGCTGCTTGGTGCCCGCATGGCATCAGGAGCAGCTTATGGTTTAAGGATTGACCTGCCAACTCTGTGATTACTGAACAACCCACTCGACCACCTGAGTCAGCCACTACACAGTAGTGTGCCACAGTACAGCCCACTACTCACATGCCATTTTGAGATGGGTTATGCACTGGCCTGTTTATTGGCCAAGACATATTTTCCTGGAGCCTCTGCTGGTTGCCTGGCAACATAATATGAAAAATGGCAAAATGTTGTTTCTTCAACTCTGTTTTGAACAAACAAGATGCATGTCAAGTTGTGAGCTGTAGAGGTGCTAGAAGGCTTTGGACAGAGCCAAGAGAGCTGCTGCCACCTGCTAGTGTTAAATTAATGTATCCAGCTGATAGTAGTACCTTCATGTTTGGTGTGCAGATGTGAGAGTGGTGGTAATCTTGTTTTCAGCAAGGAAGTGATTCAATGTATCTTTCAAACAAATGTTACTTTTAATATAGTTCAAATTTATTATACTTTGGTCTTATTTTGTTTTCTTTGCTTGTTCTTCTTCTTTTTTTTAATTATAATGATATTGTTCTCACAAAAGTACTTGTTAAGATCGGGGAACAATGCAACATCACTACAGCGATGCAGTCAGAAATCATGAAATTCAAGCAGTAAGATGATCAGGCTACTTATAAACAAGGAAACTGTTCAACCAGATAATCTAAAACCCAAAGTAAATGCACCTGATACGTTGGCAATCCAGAGGGAAAAGTATTTGCTCCCACAAGTGCAGCCGGTCACAGCTGAAACAGAGAACAGCCTGTACACCATGATGAAGTTTGGCTACCCTGAGTGTCTGTTTACACTAAAACTTACATTATTGTCACCTGTGCTCCCCAAAGTGATGAAGGACCAGGTCTAAATTTAACCTGTGATTCCCCAAACACTTCAAGTTTGTCACCTTTTCCAGCTGCCTCAATAAAAGCACAATACTTGGGAAATTAAAGTACTTTCTAAAAGAGTCACAGACACAAACACACACAGTCACTTCAGTCCTGTCCAGCCACCACCTCTCCTCTTTTGGCCTCCATTTCCCATGGCCCTGTGTCCAGTGGACCATGGGTAAAACACAAGAAGCAGGGGCACAATGACCTCTTTAGTGACTGTCGAGTGATGGGAAGGCCAATCAAACACGGGCACGCACATACACACACTCGCACTAGCACACACGCAAACAGACTGTATCCAGGGAAAAAGACGGTGTAGCGAGTTCAGAGCCTCTCCCTCTGAGGCTGAAGCAGACGCTGGCTTCTCTCGGATCACTGGCTAATCATAACAGATAACAGCCAACTCTCTTCCACACGGGGCCCAGAGACCTGTAGAAATCTTTGACTCGCCCACAGACTGGTGGAGGTCCGGGCCACTGCACTCAGCTCTGTGGGGTCTGGCTTCTCGGTTATAGCCGCACACTGTGTCCCCCATCGGAAACTTTTTCTTCAAAGTGAACCCACACAACACAAACTTTGAGCGGAGAGCGTCGGCTACAGTTGAGCATAAAAATGGTTTCCATTATGTTCCTAATGTTGAAAATATAATTGGACATTATTGAGGACAGGAAGTGAGCAGAATGGACAGGACGCTGAGATAACTCCGTGGTGATCTCATCATTGCAAATGCACATTTTATCAACAAGTTTAATCAAAAAAGCTTCTTCATTGTTCCTAAGTGGAGTCAGCATTTATTAGATAATTTGATTACTTCTAAATTGCAGTGTTTGGAAAAAAAAACTCTGCTTCATCAGCTTGTAAGATGCTGCCTTTCTCTTCGTATTATTGATCTCTTACAAATGTGTATTATTGCTGCACTATTTCTTATAGTTATCAAGATTTGTGTGTGCATGTGCATGTGTGTGTGTGTGTGTGTGTTATTAGATGTTATTCGAAATAACACTCCCTTCCCTTCCACTTCCACGGGGCCCAATTGAGTTTGTGAAATATCCTGCTGACAGAAATCCGTGCCAATACAAAATCATAATCCATCAGCGAGAGTATCACAGCGTTCAGATGGTTCGGGGGAAATAACTAACTTGTTCCTTTCATAATAACTCTTGTAACTGACATGGGTTCCCAGAAGAAAAATGTTCCAGTCAATACATAAAACACCAGCTCTACACTCTAGTGTTGGAAATGAAAGCCACATATTGTGATTTGGTACGTATCTAATGTCAAGTCCCATTTATCTCAAAGGCACACGCTGCTATAGTATAGTGATTATTTTAATGAAATTATTACATCAAAGCCACACAATGAAAAATGGCCTATGGGTAGTGTATAATAGAGTTGAAAATTAAATGAGCCAGAGAATGTAGTGCCAGTGTTTACCCGTAAGCTTTGTCTTTGCCACAGTGTCGGTCATTGTAGTTTGTCTTTAGTAGTTAGATCAAGTGGCAGGTGTACGTCTCTGCTCTCCAATAGCACATTAATAAAGCCGCTCTGTGCTTTCAACCTACTCTCTCTATATTGTTAACATGCTTGAGAATGGTATTCCCTGCAGACTCTCATTTTATTTTGTCACTACGTATTTTTGTCCCTCCTTTTAATCATGTTCCAGGTGCTCCCAAATCACATCAGCAGATGGATTTCATGACTTTGAAGCCCATCATTGTTGAAATATGCTAAACTGGTCAGACACCCCGCAGTTCAATCCCATTTAGATCTGGGAACAAGATTGAGCGAGGGAAGAAAAGGCAAGAAAGAGATGTGAGGTGCCACGGCTGGCAGTAATACATTAGCACATTCCAGACACTTTGCCTTGTAAGCGTCATGATGGACAGGCTCGTCCATGAGGTGTAAGATCTGTTCGGCTTAGATCACTGCATCTGTCCTTCACTTTCTGATTCTGTCTCTTCCTGCTTTGCATGTGCTTAATAACACGGTACAGCGTGCACTAACCTCTCCCGCTTGTTTATGCTCTTTAACAGTAGCAGATGAGATTAACTGCAGCACGGCAACCAATGGAGGTAAGCAACCATGCCGAGACCAGCTCAACACACTGTCACCATTATTACATTGTTCAGCTGGGTCCATGGGTCAATAATAGAGTTTAGAAAAACAGTCCCACTCTTTCTCCATCACCAGCTCATAACCAGCTATTATTGGATGTGTGATCTTGGCACCTTTAGATGCATATGGAGGAGAGCGTTGTTTGAGGTAATTGCAGCATGATCAAAAGAGGGTTTTCATATTGCTGAGAGGGAGTTGCACGGCGTTGAATAGAGACTTGGCAACTAATGCGGGAACCTGTGCCATTGTGCTCGTTGTGCAGCGCAAATGACTGAAGAAAACACTCATTACTCCAGGAGGTGTGGGGGGGCTGGAGGGAGCCAAGCAACCGAGTGGCTTTTGCAATAGATAGATGTTCATTGCCAGTTGGCCTCTTCAGCTTTATGCAATTGATCCATCATAGTCAGGGAGTTTTGAACTTCAGTTGGAGCACATTAGAGTGCAGTGACTCCATCCATTTGCACAGAATGAGCTGATAAGGCTCAAGCTCTAACAGGAAACTAACATGTTGCTTTTTGCAGGGACATCAGGAAGAGAAAAAAATCTGATGTTTTCCATATTAGATACAGTGTCTGACATTACGGTGCAAAAATATAACTTCTAACCATACTGGTGGACCCTACTTCCTCATCAGAATGCTGGCAGCTGATTGGTCAGTGGCCGTAACTTCAATCTTTCCATAATTGTGAGTCAGTCGCTGATCCAGTGCGTTGTCAGAGTTGGCAGAAGAGCTGGCAGCTTCCACAAATGAATAGCTATCTTATGGAGGGATGATAAACAAAAAGAAAAATTGAATTTACAGCATTCCTCAAAGCACACGCAGTAAAATGTCCAGATCTTGATTGAGATATCAACTGTAAGTCCAGGTAATGATGGTTCCTTTGTGACACATGTTCAGCGTGCGGAGGACGTCCTCTGTCGGGCTAATGATCCACAACTGGCAGAGACATAATAGCGCCGCCGACCCAGGGACGCCTCACTTCCACTGGGATACCTGGACATGGCCTTCGTCCGACCACCTTGGAGGCTATTTTTAACATAATTACCCTTTTACCGCCCTGCTTAAAGGCCTGACTCTCTGAATAAATTATGTGTAATGGAGCCCCTGTCTGTACACAGATCTTTACATGCAAGGCCCTGTGGTGAATAATGGCTAGAAAGCATAGTTTTAGCTGCTCTAATTATACTATGGGCTCCTGTCCCTGTAATAACTGCTCCTGATTTATTCATGGAGTTTGCCATACCTCCCCTTTAACGTTTAATGGCAATGAATCTTCTCCAATTAGCTGTCCTTGCCCTTAATCCAGATGAGGAGCGCGGCACATCGGCCAAGTTTGCCCACAGCCCTGACAAAATTCCAGGTGCACTTTCCCCCTATTTTGGTGTGATTGTCTTTCTTCTTGTATATTTCATTTTGATGATTTTCATTTCTCCTCCAGACGTGTGGGGAGTGGCAAACTCATGTCTGTATGCAATGGGGGAATATGTATTTTCATCTCTCTGAATAAGGGGGGAGATGAGGAGCAGAGCACCGAGGCTTCTGTTGTGTGATAGGAATCACATAATAGACTGGCATACAGAGAGCTGTCCGTCAAACTCTCCCAGGAGAGCCGGGGCTGCTTCTGATGAAAACAAAGGCAGGTTCGAGACAGTTGGGTCTATGGACAAACTCTCTCTCTCTCTCTCTGTGCTTCACTCTGCCGTTCCCTTTGTCTCTGTGCTCCTCTCAGTCGTTCACCGTGCAGACTAGAAACAATGGTGAGCGGGATTGTGCTGCAGAATACCAAGCAGGAGGATAATTCCCTGTTTCCGAGTACAGCAGATGTCATTTGTGTTCCCTTGAACTGTTGCATCCTGCGCAACTCTAACTTGCAATCCCATTGTGTCAGCCATGCACCCCGGCTTCTACATGTCGGCTGTTGGCAGGCTTTACGCTTAAGCTTCAAAAACCCAAATTTACACGGCATTTGTACTGGGTTGATTGAGTTTTATCCACAAAGTATGAAACACTCCATCATCTCTCTGCTACGCTGTATCTCTGCCTGTGTTTCCTTATAATGATTTTTTTTCTTTCCGTCCTCTCTTGTCCTTCGCTGGATGAAATTACCCTTTCTGAACAAATGAATTACAAGATTTTTTACTTGCCTTCTCTGGGTCTTGTAAGTCTGCTTTTGCTACCCTGGCACTGATATTTGTCTTCGTAATCAGGATTTGGCCCACCTCTTTTTAGAAACTAGGCAGTAAAATGAATCTGCTGTCCCTGCATCCACAAAGCTTTTGACCTTCTAGACATTTGTAGCATGCAGTAAAGTTTCATTTTACTGTCTGATGCAGCCTGAGGGCGCACATGTGAGTTCTTCTAATAGGATGCTGCATTATAGGATTGGTGTTCATTTATTTTGAATGGCACTTCCAGGATTAAGAGTAGGCTCCTCCTGGGATTGGGCACTTTTATTACCACTGACAAAAAGGAAAGGAAAATGGTGCATTGAAGACGTACAGTAACAGTATGTTTATTAGTCTGGAAACCCAACACTGTCAGCTAGTAGCTGACCCTTTAACCTATCAGACTTTTTAACACTGGAGCTACACCTACAGATGATAGGTCCCTGTGACCCTAATGTCCTAAAAGTAGCATTAAAACTTTCTTTAAACAACAAGGGGATTGAAATAAGAAATCAGTCAGCACAGGCCTTTTCAACATTGGTTCTTTGCTGGTGTTTGTGTAGATGGTGTGTGCTTGTACTGTGGATTTCAGTAGAGAAATGTACTGTGAAGATAGCTGGCTAATCACTGCTGAGCTGCTGCAGGTTTGCTTGGTTAAAGGATCAAGAAGAGACTAGCAAAAGGCTTCAGCCAACAAACGAGACAAGCTGCCACTGGTAAAATTATGATAACAGTAGCGTATGCATTTCTATACAGGGCTGTCAGTCCCCCTCCTGCTTTTTTCTGAAGCTCTAAACTCATTCAAGTCCTGGATTTGCGACCTTTGTGTACTCACACCGCTGCATGTTTTCTCTCGTCCTGTCCAGAGCAGGCGTCGGGTGGTGGTCAGGCGGCTGATTTCTCCACATAACAAATTGGTTGTTTTTTCAGTTATGGGGGTTTATTTTCTTTGCTTAAAGATCCACTGTGATCACCCAGCAGTGGAGGGATACGCCTCATTTAGGCCACTTTAAACATGTCCAGTATCCTGTTGATTGTGGCTGGTAAAAGTGTGTGTGTTACTGTGTGTGTGTTATTGTGTCGGTTGGAGAGCCTCTGCTTGAAGCACACATACAAATGTATCCAGTGTTTGTATGTGTGTGTTCTGTTCAGTGGAGGTAGAAACAAGACCGTATAGCAACATTTGCTGTTGAGAACCAACAGGAAGAGCTGTAGGAGACATTTATTTACACCACCTGAAGCCACAGAGGAAACAGCAGCAAACACTTAGTACATCTGGAGGGTCTATGTGGTCTACGGGGAGTCGTAAAAACACAATGCTGCTCTGTCCTGGCTCCATCGACATGTGCTGCGCTCTCTCAGAGTCTGTGAGGCTGCTAAAGTAATTGTTAGCAGTTTATCCATTATTACTGATAGTTTCCTCCATAGACAGTTACATCTAACACGGCTTTAGTTGCAGATATTCAGAAATCCATCTTGTTACATTTGACAGCACCTTGCTGCATGCTGAATTGAAGCAGAATAAAGGGGACAGAAAATCAACCAGGCTGCTTGTTTACCAACTGGCGGGTAAGGTAAGAGCTCCGGGGAGCTGACGGACGCTCCCTGACAAAATGAAATACCAATACCTGAGTCGCGCTCCACTTACATACCCTAAACAAACCCCTGGCAAGCATTGGAAAAATAATTACAGCTGTCTGGGGCCTGGCTCAACCCAAAGAGGTTGACTTCAGTGTTCACTTTACTTTCTACACAGCTGGTGTACCAGCTTATCTAGTAGCTGCACGATGTATGCAGTGCTGTGCATGATTGGGCTAAAAGAGTGTCTTCACTGAACGTGCTCATGTTCTTGTTGAAGGTAAACTTATCCGTTTGCAACTAAAGACCATGAACGAGAGCATCGTTAACATGCAAGATAAAAAAAAGATTTGAACTTTTTACCCCATTTGCTTTTGCACTTTCACTGTACAATACTTAATTTATGCAAGTAAACAACTGGGGGAAGTGGCAATAACTGGAGGCTGGGGATGAGTTGGAGGAGACTCAGACCAAGTCTCATTAAAGCACTAAATGTAAGATTTAATGTGAACTAGTAAATTCAAAAGTTTAAAGTTCAACTTTGTGAGCTAAGAACATAAACAAGTTCTGTGTGAACCAAACTTTAAGAGTGTGCTTGTGTAACACTGTATATATGAGTTTTTAAAAGGATACTTTCTCCTGTAAATACTGGATATGAGCTGCTGTAGATACTTTGGAGTGAGGTCTAAAGTCATCGCAGCCCTTCATTAGATCCTGTGAGTCTTCTTTACTGAAGTAAATAAATAGAGCAGAAATGTGCCATCGATACCTTCCTGTCCATACACCACGTTGCCATGTTGTTCGTGTTGCTATGTGCAGCACATACGATGACAATTTATTGACAGTGTACGTTCTGTTTGCCAGAGCTTTGTTGTACAGGTAGCCTGTGTCAACAAAAGACCAATAACAGAGCAGTGTGTTGTTGTTTTTTTCCCACAGTGGTTCTGCCTTCATGTTGTCATTTTGTTCATGTCTGCCTTCATGCTATTACCTGGTGTCTAACATCCACACAGATGAAAACCTCAGAAATGGAGCAATATGTTACAGTTGTGAGATGTTGTTTGTGCTGAGTTGGACCTCAAAACAATAGTCTTGGAAATGAATGGACATAGATTGGTTTCGTCTATACGCCCTCCTCTTTTTTCTGTCCTGTCTTTCTGTTTGTTTCAGAGAAACAAGGACAGCGAAGACCACCAGTGGAAACAATTTTAGGTTTATAGTTTATCTCTGCATTTTGGGAATTGATTATATTTTAGCGTACCAATGTAATCACCGGGGCTGAGGAACATTGCTGTCTTTGATAGTGGCCCATTTATATGCATTATGTTTCAGCCACATAATTTGACTGTGCAGACACAAAGACAAAGGTTGAATTATAATTCTCAATAGGAAAATGTCTCAGTGAAGATATAATACTCTGTTCTCATTTCACACACTTCACTGGCCAGGCAATGGCATCATTTGTTTTTCATGTTAATTGCCAGACTCACACCTTCTCTTGGCTTGCCAAGTACACCACATACCGTCATCCAATATAAAACGAGCAAAATGTGAATGATTCATTGACACGCAGTGAGCTCCATAATGTCACGGAGCTAAAATCGCACTCCATGGTTTGTCTTTCCTTGGTGACACTACTTACTGTTTCCACAGGTTCTGGAGAACAAGAGGTCGGACCCTCGCTGGGCCTGAAGAAGTCCAGCTCCCTTGAAAGTCTCCAGACGGCCGTTGCAGAGGCCGCGATGAACGGTGAGCTCAACGTTCACAGGTCACACTCGAGGATCGTCAGAGGCCGCGGCTGCAATGAGAGTTTCCGAGCTGCCATTGACAAATCGTATGAGAAACCAGGCTCAGGAAGAGAAGAGAACAGCGTGGACACAGGTGAGTGTTTACATACTGAGTTCAAGACTGCTGTGTAGTCATTGTCTGAGTGAAGATCCAACACAAAAGTGCATCTCCACATCATGAAAAATACATGACATTGAGAGATTATTACCAGGAAGTGGATATGGAAATGGATTTAGCAACCAGGTCTTTTCCTTGTCTTTAGATATTATAGATCTTTAGATATTAGGTATCAAGAAGAGGAAAATTGTGGGATGTGGTTACCGTATTTTCCAGACTATTGAGCACACCTGTCTATAAGCCACTATTGAATTTATTTGAACAGTTTAATGTTGTCCACTCTGACCGGGACTGATGTGACGACGCTAAACGTATCGGCGGCACGGAGCTTGCTAGCTTGTAAAAAGCCAATGAGCTTCATGCCGCCGATACATGAGAAACACCGGTTCAAAGCGTCAGAAAAAAGTAGCGGCTTATAGTCCGGAAAATACGGTAGTTTGATTAAAGTGTCATACACATTGGACAGTATCCTCAGGTTCAAAGGTCAGACCCGCCTCCTCACTCCTCCCCACATATCCAAATATGGTCAGTCCTCGCTCCAAAAAGCCCACATGATTATGTTAAAACACCAAACTCACAGCCTCAAAATGTGAGTCCACGGACCAACGGGTGACGTCACATCAACTTCATCCATTTTTTATCCATGGTCTATGATTATTACAAAGAAATTCAGGCCAACTCAATAATACTTCCCCTGAGCCTTTGCGTTATTACAGGATTCACCACCAGGTTAAATGGGTTAGGAATTCCCCCTTGCCTTAAAGATGCGTGTGTCACAAAGCACATCTGCAAAAAGAGTCTAGGTTACACACTCATTAATATTCACATAGTTCATGTTGAGTGGAATTGCTAGAGACTGTGGCAATGTGTTCTCCCTGGAGCTTACATACTCTTAAAGTGCATAGCCATGTATTTCACCAGAGTGCACATGAGGAAAAATTTCTGCTGTTTACCCACAACCGTCAGGCTCATATTGTTTCCATTCTACACGTAATATGCATGCGTAATTGCATTTACTATGATTATAAACGAAATACATATCGTTGTGTTAGTCTGTGCCAGTTAGCTTTGGCACGTAACAGCGTGCAGCTTTGCCAGGCATCCACATGTTTGTTTTCCTGTGTACCTGACTGGGACTGGAACCAGAATGACTTTAATTTATTCTAAACTATGAAGAGAGGAACTAAAGCTGTGCTACCTTCCCTTTTGAGTGCATGTATCCATCACCACTTGGTGTTTGATGACAAAAAGACATGCGCTGGATATAGAGAGACAGCCGTCGTACGTTTTCCGACAGGTAATAACACTGCAACGCCACAAGAGTAATCACTCGATATAAATTTCTATTCACCATTAAAGGATTCCATTAAAAGAGCTGGGGGACATTTGAAAAAGAAGGAATTATTTGCCTGAAACGCTTTGTTCTCATAAGCTCTGTCGGCAAGCCACTAAATACAGTCTTATCTCGGCAAAGAAAAATGGGGAAAGCAACCGATTTCCCCTGCCGCTGTATATTGCATTCTCCCCATGATATTCAAATAACTCTGTTTTTCAATTTAGATAAAAGCAGCCAGTCTGTGCTCGTCACTGAGGTTAATAGTCAAAGTTGACAGATAAGCTCCTGCCTTCCACTGCTCCCAGACTTTTATTTACATAAAATAAGAATGTGGCATCACCTAAAGAAAATGTGTCCCCACAAGATATCCTGCTGGGCAAAATGCACTTTCCCTTGTGCTACTCTGTGTTGCATCGTTTGAGGAAATAAGAAAGAAAAAAGAAAAAATCATCTCTGCTGTGCAAAAATCCCTTCTTTCATGTATTGGAATAAGACTGGCAATTTTACTTGTCTGTCATAACCTTCGCTGACAGGCCAGCTTAAATGTCCTTGATTATTAAAGCGGGAAAGTTTAATGGTAGACTTTCAGGAAAGTGACAAAATGTTTCCTGTGCTTGTCTGTCCCTGTAAATTATGGTTGAGTCTCCTGACAGTTTCATCAAGGCTTCTGCTGTCATTTGAGATTGTCAGTCTTTTTCTTTTGAGTTCCATCAAATCACTGGAGATGGCCTCACCTTTTGATGTCTGGTGTTAAAGGCTTTTGGCTATTTTTTTTTTTTTTTTTCGAAGATTGCTTTTTTTCTGTCTCACTTTATTTGAAAGATCTAAATTAAATGGAGGCTGATGAAAAATTGCATTGACTTGCAGAATGGTGTGTTCCATTTAGATTGGCCTTCTGACTAACTCAATGTGACTTCAGAAACCTGGGCCCAAACAAACGCATGCATCCGCACGTGCAACCACACATGGCTGCTGCCCTCTGGGAGGCTCTGGATTACAATGTTTAGTGTGTTATCTGCAGCTTGGCATCATTACACAGTAGCAACATTAGCACGAGTGCTAATCTCAGTCATTTAAATAGCCAGATACAGCTCACAGCTGCTACTCGCTGCCGTTGCTCTTAAGTGGATGATAAGCAGGCTGCAGATTGAGTGATAAAAACCTGCTTCCAAATTTGTGGAGGTAGAGAAATGGACGGGAGGGGCTAGCAAGGAATTGCATAATTTAGCGGGTTTAAGCTGCCGGTCCACTCTCTGTTCCTGCCATCCAGCGCCTCATGTCGAGATTCCATTTCAGTAATTTCCTCCGAGATGGCAGCTCAAAGAAATAGCTGATAGCTCCGCAGATCACAAGAGAAAACAAACCCCACTGTTCATCCTTGAAATGTGAATCCAGCCGCTCCTCCCTCCTGATTCCGCCTCATCCCGTATGCCGAAAATCCATCACGGCCTCCCCTCCCTCTTCTTCCCTCACGATAAGCGCTTTTCTCTCCTCCATCAAAGGAAGAACTTGGTCGACGACACGCAGGACTGTAATAAGTTGTAATCTGAAGGACATCTACCTCGTACCTCAGAGCCAAAGATACAGCGTAGACAGGAGCTACGCCGATCATGGAGCGCACCATATTTGCAATTAAGATCCCCGGGAGCCTTTTTCAAGATTATTTAAATGTATAATTACTGACAGATTAATTACATTTTGCACATCGGTTCTGATTAGATGTGATGGAAACTTTGAGTTTAATCAACCTTGCATCACCTAAGGAGTTTGGTTTCAGTTTGATGTCTGGGTTGAAATTAGTTCAGACGTAATTAAGAACCAGATTCATACGACTATCATTACAGCTCACACTATTCACTCACATCTTTTTATATATATAGAGAGAGAAATGTAAGAGAAGAGGGAAAATGAAGTTCTCTTGTGAAATGCATACAATTGAAATAACTTGAGGCTCTCAGCTAAGTGAAAATATGTTCAACTGAACACTATTCTCAGTGGATGTACAATGTAAATATATTCTGCTCTAATGAGGGGAATCTATTCAGTGTGTTTTGTTCAAAGCTGCTTTACCTTGTGGGACTTAGATTTTTTTATGGTTCCTCTGATGTTACCAAAAGAAATAAATGAAGCTTTGTAACTGATGAAAAAAAGTGGTGATGATGTGTGCTGATTTTAATTCTCTGATATATAAGTCGAGTCGGAGTTTATGCCTTGTATGACTCTTTTTGCTCCTTTCAACGTCTATATTCAACACCCAGTCCATCTCACTGATCTGTTCATTGCAGTGGATGAGGACACAGAGGGAAGCTCCCGATCAGGTCGCGAGTCGATGTCCACCAGCGGGGATCTCATCGTGGGCCCCGGCCTGAATGGCAGCTTCTCCAAAGACGACAGACGAAAAGATCGGGACAAGGTTTCAGTGAAGGACAAGAAGAAACCAGAAAGGGAGAAAGACAAGGACAAGGACAAGAACAAATCCAAGAAAGGAGTTCTGAAGGGACTGGGCGAGATGTTCAGGTAGGAACCAGACAGTGCTCAAACTCATAAACAGCCCCCACCCACCCTTCATCGCCACCAGCCACCAATCACTTTCATTTAATTCCACTCAACACGTTCACACTGGATCATACAGAATTTGAATGCATTCACTGGATGTTGCCGGTGCTAATCAGGGACCCCTCTCCTTGAACCCTGTGAGGAGGGGGGGTTATCGACCTCAAGGGCCTCTGGCACTTTTGAGCCAGATTATTTTTAATAAGGGCAAATGTTTTATTCATAATCCCACGTGCGTGCGTCTCCTATCCAAACACGTTCAGCATTTGTTAACCAGCAGACAATGTTAAGGGCCCATACGGGTGCTAATGGGTGAGCTGTGATTCGGCTTGGGGAATAAAAGACCTTTGGAAATGATAAAACCGACTGCGGGTTGGAATTGTTGCCTGTGGCTGGTTTTCTCAGAGACTATCTCATCATGCAGTTGCAAGACTTCAGAAGCAGACTGTCTTGGGGGAACCATAGGAGGTGGCATAATTCTGCTCGCAACATCTTTTAGATATTCACCATTTAATAAAAAACGATCTTCACAAGCAGAAGATTTAATAACAGGGATAAAATTTCAGCAATGCCCGCACCTGATGTAGGTTTTCAGCATTGTGTTACCACCTGGTGGAAGTTAGAAGCCAGTTGAAACCACACATTAGTTTTTCCACTGTCTCTGACAACAAACAGCTAAAAACAAAGTTCTTTACCCCGAGTAAAGTCTCTTTGAACTGTCGACTGTGTACATCCTGACAGTAATAGGAGAAACATGCAGAAAGACTTGATGAAAATAAACATCCTGCGGGTATCCATCCACTATATCTGCCACGAGGAAAATTAGTGGGGGAGTCACATTAATTATTTCAATTCCGTGCACATTTAAATATGGCATAAATTAACAGTGGAGGCGGTGCGAGCCGTTATCGTGCCGTAAGTTGTTTTCATGTGGATTAGTTTAATGGGATTAGTTAGCATATCGCGGCGCACGGCTCAGTAATGAACAATAAAGACGACAAGTGTGTTTCGAGGTCACGATTGAGGAATGTGGGGGCCTCGCTCATCTCCCATTATTTTCACTTTTGTGGTGTTTTTTTTTTTTTCCTCCATCCTGTGGTGTAAATGCTTAATGACTCACACAGGCTCACACTCTGAGCACATATGTGGAGATGCACACATGTTCACAGAAAGCGTCCTGGAAATGAAAGCTGAAATTTGGGCCACAGGTTTGACACTGTGACATGCAATCAGCGCTGTTGGCAAACCTCTTTGAGTGGCTGTGTGCTCGGCCTGATAGGTGGCTGCCGGGTGATTCTTTGCTGTGCACGTGGGCCCTCGGCATGCCCTCCTTGGCCTCATCATCGTTCTTCATTATCTTTGAGTGCCACAGCCACTTAAGAGTTGGCACGCGGCGGGCCTCGCTGACACTCCCCCCTGCTCCATGCATTTAACGCCAGGCCCTGTGCCTCCTGAATGCAAAGAGGCAGCCTCCTGAACCGGCATGACTCCCTGACTCTCAAGTTTTGTCTTCCCTTCTCTCTGCTACTTCTACTCTGTGTTAATACCTCAGACAATTTTTCTACTTAAAACCGTGACAGCTCTCACACCCACACGTCTATACTGTCCTTTTTCTCTCCTCTCACAATCCACCTAACAGTTTTAGAAAGTTGGAGACAGCAAAGAACTGAGGTGAGAACGAATACGTCCCACTGGATACAATAACAAACTTTTCTTTTTTCACACAGAACAAAATGGAGTGATGTGAAATGCCTAGCGGTCAAAAGGGAGGAGAGGGAAGAAATGTGAAAGATCTGTTGTGTGTCTCACTTGTAGCAATTCTAGCAAAAGTTTTGACTGATTTCAGCACGGAGAAGTTTTCCTGTGCATGACAAAGGCTTTGGCTGACAGTAACTGAACACTCAGGCGTACACATCACGGAGAGAATTTATATTAGCGAGTTTCACGTGTGTCTCACCATTACATCAAAACATCAAAAAGACATCCTGATTGGGTTAATCCTTTGTACTGCTTGTCTCCATGGTTTTCATTTGCATATAATGGACAGCCAGGCGCTCACTTTTTCCTGCATTTCTCACGGCTGCATGTCTTACACTCACATTTTCCCTCTAAGGAGATTTCAAGGAGTTTGCAGCGCGCTGCAATTTAAGCTCATTTGCATGCAGGCCTTTGGATGGCCTGATGAACGTGTAGTGCACGTCCACTTAATGGACAGCCTGATTGGGAGTGCATTAACATCAGAGCCAGGGAAAAGGAAGATGGCCTAATATCAGGAGAGAGAGGAGGGAGCGAGGGAGAAATTGTGAGATAAATACTGTGAGTGCAAGAATGACTGAAAGTGTGCGACTGCGTGATGGAAAGAAAATTGACTGCCTAAAGCCCAAAGCAAAAAAAAAAAAACTGCAGTGCACAGCCCTGGCTTCCCTCCCTCTCTGGATTCATTCTGTGCTGACTATAGGATAGGGGGCTGCCTGGTGTACAGTCCCGTACCATCTAGTAATGTATAGCTTATAATCTTATGAATGGGTAGCAATGTGCACGCATGCATAGGATAAAAAACCAGCCTTAGGCAGCTTGACATCACTGTTATTTTAAGGATGTCTGTTGCATGCATGCATCATTGTGTCCATGTCTGCATCCAGTGGGCTACAGAGGACCGCGTGGGGACACATTATCTCCCAACCCATTGTACACGATTATTCGTGTCCTTTCTAGTGGATAACATGTGATCATTACTTTCCAGTCCTATCAGGTTTGTTTAGATGTTGGGAGCCTTGCCCAGGGCTGTGCTAGCATGCTAGCAGACAATGACGTCTCGGCTGGCCTGCAAGTCTCCCTTCAACATGCCTAATGAGGTGTTGTTTATCTGCAGTGTGACTGACTGACCTCCTCCATCAAAGCTCCATCTCCATCTCTTGATGTGATTATGTGTGGGTGACCGTGTTGTGTGTATGCACACGCAAAAGCCTGAGCCATAATAAAGACTCATCAATTCTTATTAGAATTACACTCTGAGATAGATCATTTTCTCTGTGTTTTCATATCATACACACATTCAAAAGCAAATCTGCCTTCTTTATGAGAGTGTGTATCATGTGCAGTCATATTTCTATATATTCAGGAATATTTCGATTCAAGTAGCATATTTTTAATGTGTTTATCATACTATAGAAACCTCACAGTAGCATGTCTGAGGCAAGTGGGTAAGGGCTGCAAAACTGGAAGGAAGGACTGGGATGGGAAATGGGGACCAGAAAGAGGTGGGGGGTGGATTGGGTGATGGTGGAAGGAGAGAGGGAGCGTGTGCACTGGAGTGAACTGGGGCACCAAGGGAGAGTGGGAAAGAAGGATGAAAAGGAAAGGGAGAGGGGGAATGAGAAAAGAAGGGAGCTTTTCACAGCGCCAGTCACGGCATCGTGCTACTGTCTGCCTGCAGGGAGGAATGGGGATCTTTGGCGATTTTGTGCATTATCTTGTGTGTGTGTGTGTGTGTGTGTGTGTGTGCGAGCAGTTTCAAGGTGCGTATAAATTTGCATGTCTCTGTGTGTGTAAAGCGTGTTTGCCTGTGTGTATAGATGAAAAGACTGCGTTAATGGGCTCTGGCATCACCCTCACCCTTTTTCCCTAGTGCTTCCTTACTCACACACACACTCACACACACACATACTCTTTTCCCCAC
>OOFC01029511.1:19894-31792 GCA_900323345.1 Pseudochromis fuscus | reverse complement strand
GCGGGGCGAGGGCCCGTCCAACGCTGCTTGCAGCTTTAATTATTTTTATTCTTCGTGACAGAGGTTAGCTTTGGCCTGGGGAGTCAAGTTCAGCATTCGCTTCAATGATATCTGGCGCCATCTAGCGTCGTGACTGGGTATAATGTCTAGACCCCGAATATAAGACGACCCCCACTTTTTCAGTCTTATTTCAATGCAAAAAACCCCGTCTTATATTCGGGCCAATACGGTACTCATACAGGTCCCATATATCATTAAATTTGTTAACCAACTAATGGTGCTGTGATCATACAGATTTTGAAGCATATTTTAGTTTCCCTCAAGCTAAGCAAGAAATTCCTACCTTGCTTTGTTAACCATACCATAATATTTCTACATGCCAGTGTGAACATGGTGCCAAAGTTTTCTGATTGAACAGATGTTTAATTTTCACAGTCAAGCTCGTGTTCTTGTTGTTGCAGCAAAGTAAAAAAAAAAAAGAAGAAGACATATTTCTGTCACATGCAGGGGATGGGTTATTCTGTCTGCCATCAGGTAATGTTGTAAGCATATGATCACAATCTGATCAAGCATCTGAATGCAGCAGTACATCAGCTGGTAGCTGCAGTTAACAGAAAGCCATGAGCTAATCACCATTTTACACCACTAGTGTAGGCGTATCAGAAACAACAGAGAGATCTCTCATATATATATGCACTGCCAATCACGCTGCAGAAATGGAGCCATGATAAATCACAAAACAAGAAGAAAATTAAACTGTATACAGTATTATTCATCATAATTCTACCAAAATCCCCAAAAATATGCATTACAGTGTATTAAGAAACCTGAGTGCATGCAGACTGTGTCTATCTTCTTGAGTAAACTGCATAAACCGGTTTACAATGCTCAGCACAAGCAAATACTGCCTATCAAGCAGTTACCAAAACACCTAGATTTGTTTAAGCATGTTTTTATTTGTGATGAATGTTTATGAATTTAATTATAATCTCTGAACTGAAGACATGAGGTCACTAGATCTTCACATTCTTCGTCAACTGTACCCACAAAGATCTACAGAGACTGGAGAGGCAGAAAGCAGCTGTGAAGTGTGTCAAATTTCTCTACATCCTTAAAAGGTATTCAACTTCCTGAATGAAAACAAATGTTATCCATCACCAGTTAACCTTCCAGCACCTTCAAACTTAATCCGAGAATATCTAGTAAAGTATTATGTGGATCATAATAAAATTCTTGGCAAGTTGTCAAATCCTAGTAGGAGTCACTTTCTGGATCTCACCATGTGCATCTCATTAAAAAAAGCCCAATGTAGTTTTTTTATTGATTTAACTGAGTCACAGACCTGATAAATATGCAATCTAAGGAAATGACATCAATATAATATGTGATGCACAGAGTGAAAACATGAGATCAACATCACAGTCTCAATACCAATTTCATTAGACAACAATACCAACACTGGCATAAAAAAGTGTCTGCAAGCTTAGTTTTTGGCCTTCGTGTTGTGTTACACAAAAATTTACCCATTTAGCTCCATGCATGAAATGTGACAAAGAGAGGCCTGTTATCAGTATGAGGAAAGAAAAGGTGGGACAGGTGCTTCCTGGGAAAAGCTCCAGTTCAAATCAAATTATCAGTCAGACTGTTCAGATCATAGGATGAACAAGTTTCAAAAGCCATTAGAGTGGTAATGGATTCAATTTATGCAAACAGCCAAGTTAAAATGTCCTTAATATAGAGACCACACTGTATACTAATGGGCTGCTTTTGCAACTTGCATGTAAGCTCAACATTTAAGAAAGGATTACTTGTTTCCACTCACTCATCTGCTCTCTGACTCACTCTACCAAACACCCACTCATCAACCTGGATATGAAATTGACTAAAAAGTATTTCTGTATGTTTCACACATACTCAGGGTTCAACGAGGGCTTGTAAGACTGCAGCTTGAAAAGTGTGCTCATCCCAGAGGTTCACCGAGTATGTAGGAGATGTAATTTAGCCCGGTAATCAATGGATGCTGGTGAAATTACCGTGTGCTAGTAAAAGGCATCCCGGCTGACAACATCAACTACTCAAGTTACTTTAGGCATGTTTACTTTAGCTCGACACTGGGGTGAAATTGTACTACCCATCAACCCAACTCTACATGATACAGTGTTGATTGCCTTCCATCACAGCCTGAACCAATGGTGCAATTAAACGCCAACAGGCAGAAGTGCTTTGCCGTGATACTTGATGACTGCAACTTAGCAAACGTCAAGTCAGCTAACATTATCAGGCCTGCTACTTAGCTAGCTGTTATTTGCTACTGTCTCACTGAAGAAGTTTCCTTACACAGGCTAACATTAGCTCATGACAAACCACGATGGTATTTCCAAACCGAGACACCAGCTAACGTTGAATAAAGTGCACACGTGACCTAGCTAAAGCGCTTTAGGTGATTTATTCAGGTAATGGCAGTTTTCACTTGACAATGACGTTTCCTCCCGTCTGGGCAGCTAGTTAGCAAGCACTTGCTAGCATAAAGACCTGTCATCCCCGGTACTCGAGTCTCATAGTTGGCGTTTCGGTGCTTTCAGAGCCGTTAAATACTCACAGGAAAGGCTCGTATCCTCATCTTGGTGTCCTTCTTGGTGCCGCCTTTGAGGTTGGACATGATTAGTTAGAACGACTTTCGTGTCTAAGTTGACTTGAAGACTACATGAAAGGCAGCTGCTAGTTTTCTTTCTGCGCCAGGAAAGCGACAGGGAAACTCGGTGACCTCCCCTTTGGGAATTAGGTCGGTCTCTGTGTGTGTTATGTTGTTGTCAGTCGCTCTCCTCAGTGCTTTTTGGCTAATGTTAGCTTGTATGCAGTGATGGCGGACGGCTGTTCTCCACTGCGCAACCCCGAGATCTCGCGAGATGAGTAGTCACTACATTGACAGGTGCATTCCACAGGTTAGAGTGTTATTGTGTGGATGCTGATGAAGCACCATGAACTGTAAATAAGATATTTTAATTGTATCACAATTGTCAGATATTATTTCATATTACACATTTATCATTAATATATAGGTTTATATACAATTATTGGGAAACAGTAACCACAAGTCATCCCAATTCCTATTATTTTGACATCTACTGGGAATTTACAGACTTCTTTTGCATACTTTTCACCACTAAAACCATTAAAATATCATAGTTTCCATTCATTTTAAGGACATTACTGTTTAAATTCAACCTTTTCTCTGATTTTTCTACAAAGTATTTAACCTTTTTCAGCAATGGACTCAATGTTGAGATCCTCTTTAAACATACTAAACTTTGAATGTCATAAATTTCCACATATTTAATAGTAATAGGTTGATTTTAATTTATTATTAGTAAGAATGATTATTTTAGTTTTTACTAATATAAACTGAATTCTTAAGTTGTTGCAACTTTTCCAGCAATGCCTTTCAACTTTGTCTCTGTTGACCCTGATGTCCTTCTTTCTAACCTCTTAGAATTTTCACTTTCGTTATAACTAGTATTGTTTTTAAAAATGTAAGATAGTTAAAGAAAATACCTTTTATACTTTTTTATAATATTTACCTTTCCCAACAATGTTTGACAAATTATTTTTTTTTAATGTATTTATTTGCACATTAATGGACAATCACATACATGTATATGAACTGTAAATGTCCCACACTGTTGCATAGTTGCTTATTTTCATCTGCAGGTAAAGAAGAACAACAACATACAATTGCACACATAAAACAAACTATTTCAAAAGTGAATAGTAATTGAACATATTATATTTTTCTAAAATACTGCACTGATGGAATGACAAAGGGTTTTGGTCAGTAATTTTTATAGATTTTTTTGAATAACGCTTCTATTGGTTTTCTAATTGTATCTCTATTAAGTGACCAAGTGGATTTTATGTTGTTTCCAGACCCAGTAGACTCTCTCATCATTGACTACCATGATGTGCTAACAACTTTTCAACCAACCACAGCAACAGGAAGAACATATTCATCTCAAAGAAAGAAACAATGACTGCTCTATCTGCATTGAAAGGGACAATCAAAACATAGGAACTGTGGTGGTCACAGTTGCAGAGAATGAACCTGTACAGATTTATTATTAGGTACTCTGCATTATTATATTTCATTAAAGGCTGGTGAATCTGACCAAGGTTTTTATTTGTAACAACATAAAATCATATGGAGAGAAAGGAAAGCTAGAAAAGAAATGTATTAATTCTCCAGACGACATTGTTGCCACGTTACTTTCCGTTAGATGACAGTTCCTGTAAATGTTGTTATGAATATTTGGGAAGATGGCACATCATTTTTATCCAGGGTGCAACTGATTTCTTTCATGGTGACTGGTCATTTCATTTGACATGAAAATAGCACTAGCTGGAAGTTGAAGTGACTCATGTTTGGCCTTAAAACATGCAATCTTGTGGTTCGAATTATTTCATGATTATTATGAGGATTTTATATTCTTCTCAGTAATATGTCCATATAATGAGCAGCTCTTGTTGGCTTTTGCCAATTGTTGATGGAATAATATTCAATTTGTTTATATTCAAAAGAACATGCCATCTATAATTGGCCATTTATCAGAAACTGTTAGGGTGCCCATCATCAAATTTACAGGGAAGTTTGTTTACATCATGAGGTACCTCTGACATGAATTAGAGGAAAACTAAAAAAATATTTTTAATTTTAGAATTTGTGATAACTTTTTTCGCAATGACTTCACAATAAAGCTTGTTAGATGAATATAAAGGGCTTGAAATAAGCTTCAAATTGACACCAGAATCAGCTCTCTAGGTGCTAGCGTGTATCTCACTAATTACGAGTCTTAGTGCAAAAATTTCACCAGTTCTGGCCATTACTCATGGGTCTCAATTATTCCCCAAAATTTGAAAAAAAATCTGAGAGCTCAAGGGAAATCTTTGGTTGATTTAACAAGCAATGATCCAAAAACCTTTCCATTGATGTCTTACTTTTTGAAACTGAAAAAACACTGATAGAGTTAGGATCCTTTAAATACAAAACAACCTGGGTCACAAGTGCAAATCAAGATCTCCATTGGTTCCCATTATGAGTCAGGTACCAAAGGTGGCCTCATTTAAGCTCTGTAACTTTCTTCTTGTTTATCCCTTGGAGATGATCCAGATATCATATAGAGGTTCTTTCCATGCTCTCTCCAATGATGTCAACCATTTGGTTTTCAGTCACTGACTTTTCCAACATTGCTATTTTGAGAGATTATCAGTTTTGTGCCCTTATCGACGTCAGATTACCCAAAAAAAATTCTCAACAAAAACTGTAACATCACCAATTAAAAAAATATTTTCTGAAACAAATGACGCCAAAAATATATTAAACATGAAAGAACAGCAACACTAACCACATTCTCGGTATCTTTATCTACGTTCGCTGCCATTGTGGATGGATACCGTCCTGGATGGTGTGGCGAGGTCACGTGACCTCGGCACTTGACCCTTTCTTCAAGAAGTCCACCTGCGTAGTGCCCCTCCTCCAATTCCCTGTGAAGTGTCTGTATCCTCCAGGATACCGAAACTGAATACTAAAATAAAAATAGATAAATAACATTTCAAGACGGCACCATGGACGGGTAAGAAACTTTAATCGGTGACATCAATAGTAGACTGGACATTATCATTCTGTTAATTTCAGAGTGCGCAGGGAAGCATACTACGTTATAGAGCAAACACATTCAGTGCGATGTATTAAAATTGACAGTGCTAATTTCCAGTGTTGCTGTTTTCCAGTCCAACTCTGAGTCTGCGCGTGTTATTGTCCATCTGCACATGTGGATGTTGGACCAGCGGCTGGAAGACTGAATATCTCCTCACGGTCATGACGACACTCTCTGAAGAGGACGAGCATAAAACACAACAGCAGAATGGTGAGTGCACCAGTGTTTTCACTTCTATTTAAAACGTATAAATACATAACGATGAGTATTTAACTAACTTTAGAGTGCAATAAAGCAACAAAAACAATCCGTCAATCACAAAGAAAACGTGCAGTTCTCTTTGCTGGATAATTTATCAATTAGTATACAAGTGTACCTTTACACTGCTCTGTTATGATGGGAACTGTTGCAGTCTTTCTTAGATGAGCTCCAGCTCTCCTCCGCAGGCCCATGTTTTCCAGCTCCAGCTTTCTGATTTCCCATTGCATGGCACTGATCACCTGGATGATCCTCTGTTCGCTGTTCATGGTGCTGATGAATCCCTCTTAAAGGCATCCAGTCCACCTGTACACAGGCCTCCCATTCATGCACACATAATGCTGATTTTGAAGCTGCACCTCCTCTGCAGCAACAAAGATGTAATCAGTCAATCAAAAGCAGCAATCTAGTCTGTCATCAGCCTGTTGATGGTGGGGTCACACGACGGGGCGGGTGTTATTTTCTTCTTAGTGATCTGATGCCTACCACTTTCCCTCCTCCTGTTAAATATTCATCTGCTCTGTCAACGTAAAGCAAACAATTGGTACTTGGGAGAGGCAGAGTCTGTGGTCTAACAAGGTGATAGAGTGAAGTACTTCTTCTTTAAACTTAAACCGATTACTGTAGAAATTATTTTTTATTGTCTAACATTCTTTTGTTTTGTATCTAATTTCTGCCTGTACAGTGTGTACTGTAATGATAATATTTATTAAGACAGCCAGGTCTTTTCCCTCACTTACATTCTCATGATTAGTGCTTTGCAGGCTCAGTGGATTAAGATAAGAAAAAATAAGTTTTTTTTACCCCAAAGGGAAATTACAGTGTTCCAGGAGCTTACAGTCAAGATAAACCCAAAGTACCTGTAGATATATAAAAATAAGATAAAGTAGAATAATAATAATAATAATTTTAATGATAATGAAATATAATAGAGAAATCTAAAAACTACATACTTGCAGTTAAACTCAGAGCATTTCAAATACATCTGCAAAAATAACCAGATACGTGCTGTTTATGTTTATGTATTTATAAATATTTGACATGTAATCATTTACTATTAGAATGTATCATATGTGCAACTTTCAGAGGAGAGAATTGGAATCGGTGCGTTTTGTGCTGCTCTGCTGCTCTCTAGTGTCCAGTAGTCCCAGCATCGTGCTCACAGAGTAACCAAGCACACATCAGGAAAGTCGTGTTTCACTGACCTCTGTGGTGGAAATGGGCAAGTCACTTCCAACTCACTGACTCTACTTAAAGGTTTATTGGAAACAGCTTGCACACAAAAGCTTTTAGTCAAGTCCAGCACAGTAGCAGGACAGTTTTGAGATCACACAAATTAACTCTGTCTGCACCTACGCCTCACAGCAAGAAGGTTCGGGGTTCGAATCTCAGGCCCTTCTGTGTGGAGTTTGCATGTTCTCCCTGTGCATGCATGGGTTTTCTCTGGGCAACCTGTCCAGGGTGTACCCCGCCTCTTGCCCATTGACAGCTGGGATAGGCTCCAGCAGACCCCTGCGACCCACACTTGGGTTGCAGGTATATACCCATCACCTATACCCAAGCAGGTATAGATGATGATGATGATGATGAAGTTATCCTCAGTCATTTCAGAATTTAATGGAGCTTTCATTGATGTTTATTAAATCATATGGATAAGAAAATGTGTGGTAGTTTTATGTTAAGACAAAGCAAAAATATTTCTGTTCAAAAGAACTCTGCAAATTGTACACAAATTAACCTTTTTTGACCATTAAAATACAGCTAAGTGTACAATACAAGTGTTTTTATTTGAATTTGAACAAAGTGTGTTGTATCAGCTTTGAAAATCTTAGTACAACAAACTCAAAAATCTAAACTTGTTCTGTGAACTTGTGCAAACTCAAGTCTAACTACAGCTAAGGGTGCCATTTAAGATTTCCTGATAAATATGTTTTACTATGTAGCAGTATAACCACAAGTATGAGAGGATGTGCGAGTGTTGTGACATGCATTCTGAGCAGGCAGCAGCTATTTGAAGATTCAGCCTGTCAGTTGTCATGCATCTAACTCAGCAAATTACATGTCGTGGGAAAGTGACACATCGTCGTAAAGAGCTAAGATAGATCACTCCTATATTTAATATCTCGTCAGGTGGTGTTTACCTCCGTGAACTCCTCATTGATTCGGTAACTCTGCTTGGTGAAAACTGCAAACAGATCTCTGTTACACACTTGCGTATCATACTATCAAGTTGCCTGTTTGGTTGTGTCGTGTTTTGACACCACACTACATACTCTGAGTTCCTCCCATTCCACACTGTGGTGTGTAAGCTGTTTGTCTGCTGATAACAAACCCCTCTGCAAATGACAGATAAACTCTGCATGTTGCTGTAGAGATGCTGACAGCCGACACAACAGAAGCGCATTGTGATTGTTGGGAGTGGAGCCTTAGCTGAGTGAAAGATATCTGTAGACTTGTTTTAAATAGATTGTCATAGAACTAATATGGGATACCTACAAAGTCATTATCAACCGCACAATCCACAGAATTAATGTGAAAAATACATTCAGCGTTTACTGTTGTTGGCCATATTTGAGATGCCCAGCAGGTGGCAGTTGCTGTATTGTGAGCTTAACAAAATTAGGCCTAATATAGTCAAGCTTCACTCCATGTGGAAGCACATGGCATCCTCCATCAGCAGTTTGAGCCCAAAGGACGACAGTATAAAGTGGTGCATGTGAAAGCAGAGGTAATTGATTTTTTTTTTTTTTTTTCCGCAAGTGATTACAGAAGCAGAATTTAATACACTGCTTTTGATTTCAGCTCTTTTCATCGCTGCTACTTGCTCTGCAAACATGACACCAGAGGGTCAGGACAAATGCAGCTCCCTTCAGAATCCCGCACTCATCATTTTAGCCGAGTCGCTGTTGACCTGGCGCCAACACTACAAAACAGGACAAGTAATTTAATTTGCCACCACAGCCGACCTTGAAGCGGGGAATGTAGGCTACCAGAATCCCAATAGGGAAAGCTTGAAGAAAATATCCTGGGAGCTGAGAGAGGGGGTCAGGCTGTTCTGCTTGTAGCGTCACACACAGTTTCCTCACCTCTAAAGGAATACATTTATCCTTCAGTTATGCATGCAGAGAGTGGAGACTGCCTGCTCTTGTTTTAAAGCTATAGGTGTACTATTTCTGAAAGCTAATGCGATCATATTACTATTGATTTAATTCTCGGTTTACCAGCATTTACAGTCAGAAGATCATGTGTTGTATCATAGAGTACAACAGCATAATGAATACTGTGCTCTGACTGAATATCTCTGTTTCCATGGCATAAAATCCTGAAAATGACAAGTTTCACCAAAATGTTCCTCCTCAAAGTGAAGAAAATAAGTCACCGAGTGTCTTAGCAACAGAGGACATGACATAACATTAATGTTACCTCAGACAAGATGTCCACCTACGTGAGCTGGACTAATAGGGATAAGATCACGACTCACTGCATACATTAGAGCGAAGTCTAGAAAGTGTCACTTCCACATGTGAGAGGCGCTAAATAAAAGAAATAACCTTGGCGGGCAGGAGAAATGTAGGGCACACCAGCTTTTATTAAGTGATACATGCCAAATGTACTTCTATCAGTCGTGTTTACTTATCTCAGGAAGTGTGTTGCAAGTAGTGTTGCATTGCACTTCTGCTGATAAGATCACACCACCTCAGAAGGTTTGTTTCAAAATGAAGGCATTAACTGATATTGCTGAATTTGCTTGGTCATTGTGTGTGTGTGTTTGCAGCCATTTTGTCATTGTGACTTGTCGCCACAATGACAAGGGTGATGTGACATTAAGGGGTTAGATAAATACTCAGATCCCCAAAGTAACACAAGTGTTGTGTTACTTTTATAACGTGTTAGCAATGTCTTAGGGGCAGACACATTCCCAGGCTCTTCTCTCATCACCCAGAGGGAACAAATGCACTAATATCCTCCTCCGGCCATGTGATGTGGTGTGATCCGATCTGATCGTAATTGTAGCCGTAACTTGTTAGCCCCATCGAGGTGACACCTTAAATCATCCTCGTGAAATATCTTAGGTCAGAATTTAATATTGGTCGTAAAATCTAAATATAAGGCCTCGGGGACTAAGTTGTTTCACAGAGTACTGCGGCGTCTGTCTGGTAAAAACACACACAAGGTACCGAGGCTTAAAAGTGGAGTGCTTACTGCTTTCAGAGAAAGGTTCTGCTATTGATGCTGTAATATTTGTGAAATGTTGCAATAACTTTGAACATGCTGTTTGAAAGGACCTCTCAAAGCCAGTGCTATGAGTCCTTCTCTTCCAACATGCCAGCGTCTCAAATAGAGACCTGAAGGTTTTCCAGCCATTCGGCACAGTCTTTAATGACATAGCTCTTTGCCACAGTCCCATTTAACAGCCGTCATTATGACTCAGTAATCATAGGCTGCATTTGTTTTTCTTTTCCTCTCTATTCTATCTCTTGAGCTCTTTCTTTTTGAAAACTTTTTGGCCTCTGTCTCTCGTCTCCTTCTGTTTATCTTCATCTGAGCAAGACGAATCCAGTACTGAGCAAGAGAGCCGCTACTGGAGAAAGTGTTTGTTGACTTTTCGGCACAGACTGGTGCTCTGTAGGGGAGCAGTCTGTTATTTATGGCTCAGGGCCTTATGTGATTGGCTGAGGAGGGGTATAATTATGTCTGGCGCTTAGCTTAGCTAGTTTTAGAATTACAATAGGTGCCATGTTGAGTTCACTGGTTGCTAGGTTACTATACAGTCTTGTACTGTATAGAAAATGTTTTTGATGTACACTGTGTTTCATGTGTACTTCCTCTCAGCCCAATGATACATGCCACTTAACACTGGGTAATGTAATAACTAGGTGCAATGATTAGGCAACATTGTGGACAAAAATCAACAATATATACAGTTACAAATGAATTTAATTGTCGACTATTGTCGCCAGATGTGTTTTTCAATGGACTGAGGCATCTCCCTTCCTTCCTATCCCTGTGGACAGTTCATGCACATACGCAATACCGCCCAGCAGCAAGTAAACAATATGGCAGTGGTCAAAGCTGATTCACTTTTTGTATCAGTGGCAGCAAATATTTGCAGCAAAGTTGATTAAAAGAAGCATTTTTGTATGTATGATGTATCAGCTTGAATATAAATACTAACACTTATCAATTACCATTTCCATTATTGAGTATTAATCCACTGATACATGACCAGCACTGTGTATTTGATATTTGGCTAAATAAGTATCACCCAGTTCAACTGTTCCAACTTAAATGTAATTATTTTAATTTGCTCTCATTCCATATAAAAAGAAACAAATTAGACTCAGACTTAAGACTTTATTGTCATTCAGAATATACAGTATACAGTGCACATTGGCTCAGAATAGTGCCAAACTCCATCAAGTGTCAAAACAAAAATTATTAGTTAGACAGGGAATATAAATATAAATTACGTATAAAAATGTGAAAGAATACTGCAAATTCACATGAATATAAGTTGGTGGGGGATTGTTAAATTAAGCAGCATATGAACATAATGGAGTTAGAGTAGTAGAAACATTAATTTTGAAAAGGAGGTCTGAAAAACCAACAAAAAACCAAAAACCTTAATTTTCTGGTAACAAGGATGCTATACTGTAAAATAACAAAAAATAAGTCACTCATTAAAAAATATGCAATCTGGTTTACAGTCACTTTGCAATTTACAATACTGTGATATGAAAAAATGTATAAATATTTGTGATATATGATAATGTAGTGAATGTTTTTTACAAATATTTATGAGAAAAAGCACAATATTATAGACGTTACAGATTTTTTTTTTACGAATTTTTAAAATTTTTCTATTCATAACAGATAAATCCACAATCAACTTTTGTATTTTTACTAACACTTTTGTGCGTTTTTAAAAAAT
>OOFC01029511.1:0-19874 GCA_900323345.1 Pseudochromis fuscus | reverse complement strand
AAAAATGAAAATATAATGATTTGTTAAATTACTGACTTTATTGTTATTATTATTATTATTATTATTATTTTTTAGAGTGTAGGATTCTTGAATTATTGTTTAATATTAGTTTCATTTCCGTACCACTGGATGGCTGTTATCTAACTGCATTAGTGGCAACAGTTAAGTAGAAATAAATATTATATTTACTCATTTTAATTGACACTTCAATAGCTCTAGTCTTGACAGATCATCCTTCACATAAATAATGTCAGATGGCTAAAAGATTTCTGAAGAGCTGTGAGGATTTTTCAGTGAGCTGTGCTAAATATGGAGGTGAGAATGCTGAAGAGGCAGGATGAACAAGTCTAAACAACTGCCGTAATAACTGGGGAGGGGGCTTACATTGAGTCAAATGCTAAAACACACACAAAAAAAATGGATATTACAATTAAAAAATTACAATATGTAATTCCTGTGAGGGGACGTTAATTGAATTAATCCATGACACAAGAGGCATGCATAATTCCCTTTGTAAAATCAGTTACTAATGGATATTGCACGAGCCTTTATCTGCTCATTATGCAGGGTGGTCGGACAGGGACCTTGAACAGACTAATGGGATTATGTCAGTTTGAATCTGTTGGAGTTATTCCACACACTTGCAGGAAAATGGCAGCCATGTATTTTATCTGCTCAAAAAAAGGTGGTGGGAGCTGAAGATGATACTTCAGCACACCACCATAGATAATCCTGTTGTGCATTCCATACCATGGCTTATGTGATCGCTGTCTTCAATAATACATGTGTTGTCATATCACGGGTGGAAAACACTGGGATGTGCAGGGAGTTGAGGCTCAATGAGTAATCCTCATCTAATCCATTTATTTTAAATACATGGGCCGCCACGGGTAATAAATAGTGATGTGTCTATCATCTTCGTGAGTTCACAGAGTGTCAGCACTGCTTTACCACGTCTCTTTTTAATCCTAAGTGTTGTCAGTCTTTAAAGAAGATGAACATCGACGCATTGGCGTTTTTACTGCTTTGGTGCTTGTCGTTCTAAAGCAAATGTTTGGCATGTCACTGTAATTTAAAGACATCATAATCATACTTCTTCAGTCATGTTTTCATTTAGCTTCATCAGCTTTAATCACAAATACAAAAAAAATACAAACATTCTTCACGTCTCTGTCACGTGAAAGTCATGCAGATCATGATGGAGGGGAAAACAAACACATCCAGGTCTGTAGCGTCCAGTTTAGATGTAGACTGGGGTTATTAAAAAATGACACGGCACAGAGTCAGAGCCTGGCTGAGTACATGGTGTAAGTATAGACTCTAATTAGGCCTCTCTTCTCACCTAATCGCTGGTGTGATTTTATTGCAAGCTGTTGTGATACCAATAGCCCCTGGTGTCCGAGTCAGTTACAGGACCAAGCTGTCCGCCTATCTACTGAAAGTGGTGTAAAGATAAAATGGTTGTAAATGTGTCCAACCTCACAGGCTGAATAAACTCACAACGTGAGTGATTTCAATGGGTGGTTTGTTAAAATATTTACATAGCTCCAACCGTGCTAGGTTATGACTTTTAGACCTACAAGCAAACAAGATTGTCTGTCACCCCCGTACCTCTCTCTCCCTCTCTTTACTGTAGCCAGGAATGCAGTAGTGCCACTTGCAGACCGCAGTGTCCAGGGAGCCCTAAAAAGGGAAGGAGTCTCACTCTGATTTCCTGGCAGCTTGTGGAGCAGTGGAGTCTAAATTCAGCCTGGTTTCACTGACTCCCATTCCCCCGAGTCACAGCAGCCCTTCAGCCCAGAGGTGGGGAGGCCAGCTGGTGCTCAGGGCCACTGATGCTTCCCCAGAGCTTCTGTTGACACTGTCTGGGTGAGTTAAAGTGTCAGATGGACAGATGATATAGCCATAAGCCTCTTCTGAGTATTAGAAATAAGAATTAAAGACTTAGCATTTTGACGTAATTAAAATATGATCAGTTAGTTCCTGGAAACAAACAGAATATTCATTATGTGTGTTATTAGTCGTTTACAAATGAATCCCCTGTTTTTATTCATGGTGGTAGTTTCCAGATCTGTTTTTATTAGTTCTGAACAATGAGCAATGATTTTCTGTTTATTTTTTTCATGGGGATTTCCTTCTTTGATTGTTTCCTCATGGGGATTTTTAGAGGCCCGATGAGGTAAACCTACCCATTATATTACAAAAAACACACACAAAAAAACCCACTTTGTCCAGTAAACAACATTTTAATCTTTTCACTTTCTTGGATCATTTCTCCTCACTCCAATTTCTAATCGGACCCCACACACAGTCCTGACCCCCAGGTAGGTCAGACAGAGGTCTTCTCAACTCACCAGTAATAACACAGCAGATTATCCTCCCGCACTGACCCTAGCTTTATTTGCAAAAACCTTGTGGCAGCCCATCACTTCAAACAACAGCCTGAACGTTTGTGTATTTCACCCTCTTTCAACTTTAAATTACTGTTAAATTGTGCTTTAATAATCTATTTGAAAAGCTGCTGTTTTTATTCTCATTTTTATTTTATTCATAAAAACAAATGCCAGAAATAAGTTGTCTGAACATCACATACTCCTCCTTCTTGTACTACGTTAGAAGCTTTAAGTATGTAGGCTACTAGAAACGTTATCGTTGCAGCATAAAGCAACATGCACTGTTTATAATATGTTGCCTTAAATTTGCTAAGATCCTATAATTGCTTTTATAATAATGATAAATTATGATCAACCACAAGGTTACATGCAACATGCTCCCAGTTCAGTTGTATGTTTGCTGATAAAATGCTTGTTGTCTGCCTCCCACTCTCCTCTGCTCTTTCCCCTTTGCCTTGCTGTCCACTGTGATTGACTGTGTCTTTTTCTTTTTGCTGGCAGTTGGAGACAGGTGCTGAGTGCTGCTGAGTGTTGCGGCGTGTGTGGGCCCCAGGGGCCTGGTTCAACATTCCAGCGATAGCTTGATAGACACCGTCCTTGGGGGTGGAAGATGAAGAAGAAGAAGGGTGTAAACGCCTGCCCCAACCTCACAGAAGAAGAACTTTAGGGGTACGTGAAACTCTGTGTCCAGGTTGGAGGCAATAACATATTACAAGTCTCCTGTCTTTCATTTTTTTTTAAGTCTCACAACCTTTACTACGCTCTGCTTCCTGACTTACTAATTTGTTTCACTGCATATCTCTCAACCTGAACACTGCTCTAATGTCACAGGTACTTCCTCTTTTCATGCACACACAGACACACAAGCATCCGCACATGTCAATGTGCACAGACACACTGTACACAAAGCGTGTGCACACAGTTGTGCAAATGGAGGCAAAGAGGAAGTTATAAAAAGGGGATGCAGAAAGAGGCGGGGGGGAAAAAAAACAAGGTGACCATATTTGGAATAAGTAGATAATGCAAGCAGAAGATGCAAATGAGATAAGGAGTGGTTGTCATGGAGACTTGATGTTGCGCAGTGATGGTTCGCTGTAAATCTGACCACATTTGTGGTATGGCCGTTGCCAAGCAGAAGGTGCTATTATGAGAGTGTGAGAGAGCAGAGAGAGAGAGAAGTAGAGGAAGAGAGAAATAAAGATGTTAGTTCATCCCACAATGCATTGCATCAGCGTGACCTGTGTTGAAGTGGCTTCATCTGTCCCAGTGGCGCGTCAGCGATAGACACACACACAGGTAAGCTCGCTGTCTGTAAAATCTATGTCGGAATAAAATGTCTGTAGGTAACTTAAAATGACTCAATTGTTTCATGTATAATTTAGTGTTTTCTGTTTGTTTTGTTGTTTTGAACTTATATATAATTGTAAGCTGCGAAACTTACAAGCTGTCTCTGCTAGCTAACCATGTGCAACAGTTTTTCTCATGTGAGAGTTTGATATGTGAGGAGAGTTTATATAAGACGTGCAGCAGTATATCTTCAGCCTGCATTTAGACAGAAAAATGTCTGAAAGCTTAAATGAAGGGCCTCTTTGCAAAGGGTGTTTCCATTCGTTTTCAATTTATCTCTATGATAAGCTTCAAGCTTGAGCAGCACACACACACACACACACACACACACAGTGGTGTCAGATGGGGACAAGACAGTGTGCTATTTCCTCTCTCTGTATTTCAAACCTGACAGCTTGAATTGCACCTGCTTCCCCGCTCTGTGTCAAAATGGAAAGAAGTTAAGAGAAAACCACAAAGTATGCAGCAGGGAAACAAAACTGCAAATTTGCACAAGAAGTCTTTGTTTTCCTGCCAAGTTGTTTTAAGTGTAGAAACGACCTCAGAGCAGTATTTTGCTTGGTCATTCTGCAGCGTCTAATAGAGACGACAGTGTTGAATGCAGCGCCCTGCTTCTTGCCTGTAGTCCAAGGTGTTGCATTTGTTGCTGTGATGGTCTGTAATGGGAGTGTAATGTGTATTTGAGGCCTTAGTGATAGATGAGCCGTCAGAGTTTGGCACACAAAAGCTCTGGGACATTTCCTCAGAGGAGTGAGAGTTCGCATCAGCCAGCCAGTGTCATTTACAGGGGGCTGAGAAATAGCAGAGCGCTGAGATGATAAGGAAGCTTAAACTGGAAAGTTGCGTTCATCAGGGACATTGGAAAGAAAACAAAATGTGAATAGTTAGGATTTATCGATTTCACAGAGCCAGGGGAGTCATCCATGCGGCACTGCATTAGTTTAGGGTTAATACTGTTTCTGAAGAAGTTTGAGGGAATTTCTCGAACAGCTTTGTTAAACTACACTTTTACTTTCATCATTACTTTGCTTCTGAAAGTGTGGACGATTATACTAGATCATAAAAAGAAATGCAAGTGGCATTATGAGGGTTACTGTCTTAGTCCTGGTCCCTCCAGAGCCACACATTACATTATACAAAAGTTTTCACACGTCTCACTACAGAACTCCCCTGTGACTAGTTCACTGAGCTCGGTGTGTAAAAGTGGTGGAATTCCCCTTTAAGTACACCACACACACACACACACACACACACCTCTTCCTGTTTTCAGTCGGTTACATTAGTATGTGTGTAAACAGTTTGCGCAACCTCAGTGTGTTTATTCATGTTGCTCTGTGCTCATCCTCTCCGATGTCTCATAGAGAACAACAGTCGCAACCACCTCCCTATCTGTGAGACGCACGACACGTGGAGCAGGAAGCTCAAACATTTGGCTGATGGTAACGATAAAGAAATACGAACTAGGAAAGTGGAAATAGGTTCCTGTTGTGTGCTTGATCACAGTGCGTGCACAACATTTCACTTTTTGAAACTTAGAAAGTGTAACCCGTCCGAGCGAATGAACAAACCAGCTGCTAACTGCAAAATTTGGCTCATACCTGTAATTGAATGAGGGGAAAACGATCCTGCGGGCTGTGACAAATGGTCAGGGAGCGTGCGAGGGGAACTAAGACGCAGTCATAAGCGAGAAGAAGTGATGAAAACACACCTTCATAGCTAGCATATTGCAAATATATATGTTTGGAGTGATGGGGCAGGGAAAGATGCAGAGACCTAAAAGCACAGATGGACTGGCGTACACTCAGCTGCAGCAGAAGAGGGGAAATTCCACGTCAGTGTCTGAGTTTCACAGCGAGCCCAGATCTTTGGAGGCGCTGCTAAAATGTCTCCGATAGAGCCAGAGCGACATCAATCACTGTGTTTCTTCCTTAAGGCTCAAGAGGAGCTCCCATTAGGAGGTTAGAGTGACCCACTGCTTTGCTAACCTGAGAGACAAGCTGGATGTGTTGCAGCAGTGTTGTTTCCATGGTTGGAAATAGATCCTTCCATCACTAATGAATGATGGCTGGAAATAGATCAAGGCCGGCACATTGCTGATGTAGCTAATAACGCCACTGTCTATTGGAATTTGATTAACTCCTTCCAACATCTGTCTTCAGTCTGAGGTATATAACATGTTTCTGTTGTTGTTGTTCCCTCTCAGCGAGCAGACACCAGAGTATTGGCTAGGTAAAGGGTGAGCGCTGCAGCCGGGGCTCAACCACAGATTGTCACCCAGGGTTTAAGGGGCTGCTGTGTAAATTAGCAATGACTTATCACCAGCTTTGTATTAAACAGAGCTGTGCAGCAGTAGACAGTGGTCCAGGGAGATAGAAAAAGACAGGAACACAGAGACGGTGAGACAGAGAGATACTTTTTTGTAGTGTTTTACTTGTGGGGATCATACATCTCCTTATCCAATCTCACTGCACCAATCTGTGGAATTTGCTTTCTTTGTAAATACAACTACATTGCAATGAAGATTTTTTTTAAATATCCCTAACAAAGTATTATAAATGCACAATCAAATCACAGTCAAAATAAATGAGTCACAAATATACATGATCCGTCATAAAACCCTGGCGTCAGCACACAGCTAAAAATCTGTGCGGATTCCTGCAGATGCCAAGGCCACTATCTCCATAGCTACCGGATATTGCAGCATCAGGTCCAAATCAAATTCTTGAAGCCTCTTTAGTCTCCCTGGCTTTCCCCTGGATGCAGGGGTTGAGGCAGCAGAAGCCATAAGTCAACAGCAACACAGGAGAACTGGTAGCTACAGTTGCCTCATTGTTTTCCGAGTTATCTTTTTTTTATTAGTTTCTGACCTCTGAGCAGGCTACACTGGTCTGCATTGTTTCTCTCTCTCTCTTTTTTTTTTGAGTCATCATTTCCAGTGTATTTACTCTGTTATTCAGAATTTATAACCACTTACCAGGGTAGTGCAGTTTGATTTAGTGCAGTTCAGTGTTTAATGCTCTCATAATGTGGGTAGAAGCTAGTGAGAGGCTGAGCTGAGGGTGTTGTGCCGTAGCTGTAAAGCAATATGAACGACAGAGAGGGGATCCAGACAGAGGCCAGACCTAATCTGTCGCAAACTCCCTGTAAATCTTTCCATAATTGTTTCCTCCACACCCCTTAATCTATTCATTCTTTCCCTCTGTCACTCTCTCCTTATTCTCTCTGACCTCATTAAGTCTCTTGTTTTTCTTCTTACAGTCTCACTCTTTTCTCTGTGGTTGCACTCAACATCACTATCATGACTTTTACCTTTTGTGCCCTTCATCCCTTTTCACATGGTCTTTCCTTGTATGTTTATGCTGTTACTAATTGCCCCTTTAGCCTCTTGATGTGTTTTTCCCAATCTTTCCTTCCTGCCCCCTTTCCTCTCTCCTTCCTCAGATTCACTGGCAAAGCAAGGGCAGTGCTGCTGTAACTGAGCCAGCACTTCCTGGTGTTGTTTTAGGAGAGGCGTGGCTAGTTTTTAGTAAGGAAGAGAGGGAGGGAGAGGGAACTGCGGGATCTGTATGCCCAGTGCAGTCAGGGCTCCCTCCTCCTTCTTTTCGTCGTCGTCGTCGTCGTCCTCCTCCTCCTCCTCCTCCTCCTCCTCCTCCACAGCTGTTGCTACTGCCGCCCAGCGAGCAGCACTTTCCTGCAGCAGACAGACGATCCAGAGGCTGGGGAGTCAGTAAAAGACACAGCCCAGCCCGTCTCAGCACAGCTCTGCACAACCCAGCTCAGCCACTTGAAGAGGCAGGGGAGGGGAGACACTAGCGCACACAGCCAACGCTGCAACGCACACACACACAATCACACAGACAAACACTCCTCCTCTCTCTCTCTCTCTCTCTTGCTTTTCCCCTTCCCTCGCTCTCTCTCTCTCTCTCTCTCTCTCTCACACACACACACTGGTGCTCGGCTCCGCACAGCTCCTTTACTCATTCGCTGCTGATTCACTCGCTCACTCGCTTGCCTCTCTTCTGCCAGTCGCTCTGCCTTGCTGTGTTCTGCCTGCCTGCCTGAGAATGGTCCAGCCGGTGCCTGGGGGTCTGCTGTCGCGGCCTGTCTGAATACACGCATAAACATACAGAGCCAATCGACACGCGGAAGCACACACACACACACACAAACTGGAGAGCAATGTGAGAGGTAAGAGCTCGGTTCATAACCCTCCTCCCTGTCTCATTGGTTTATCTAGATCTTTCCTCCTGTGTGCGCTGCTGTCTTCACTTTCCAAAGTCTGTGCAGTGGAGCCTAGGTAGAGATACGGAGATTGTTTGCCTTACTGTCTGCTGCATGTGTGTGTGTGTGTTCAGTGTGCGGACCACAACTTCTGTTTGTTACAGCTTGTTTTATAGATAGAGGCTCTGTCACACACACACACACACACACACACAAACAGTAAGACACATTCTTGGCTCCAAGCAGACATTCACACAATAGCTACTTCCTGAGGGTAGCGCTAGTTAGCAAGAAATTTTTGCTGGTGTGTGTGTGTGCGTGTGTGTGTGTGTGTGTGTGTGTGTGTTTGGAGGGCCGTGGTTGTTCCAGGAAGCAGTGGAGAGGATCAATAGATCGCCCACTCAGCTTTCATTCCCTCCGTCTGACTCAACATTGGACATGTTGGGAGTTATCCTGAAGGGCTTGGTTAACAGGGAAAATAGTTTTTTTTTGTTGTTTTTTTTAACCATTCGCTTCCCATCTTCCCCTCTCTTGCTGCGTCAGCCTAAAGAGGAGGGAAGCATGGTTTTGCATGTGTGTATCTGTGTTTCTAACGTGTGCGTGCCGTGTAAGGCAAACTCCCGCCCCGCTGTATGTAAATTATGTGTGACATGTGAAGCTGCTGCTACCTTATATGGCGAGCAGTATTTCAGTACAGTAGAATCTTGCCAAGCATTCCGGGTCGCGGGAGGAGAGAGTGTGTGAGAGGGTGACTCTGTCTGTGGGAGTGTGTGTGTGTGTGTGTGTGTGAGTGAGTGTTTGCATGCGTCTGACAGAGGGGGAGTAACTGAAAGAGGAGGAAGAAAGTTAAAGAGAGAAGGAAAGAAGGGGCGAGAAGGAGAGAGAGACAGTCAGAAAGAGGGATATAACTCAAGGAGTGAGAGTAAGTCCTTTAGTACTTTATTACAGCTTTGGGAGATTATTTGAGATCGCCCTGTAATGTTTTTCTTTTCTTCAAAGGGGTCGTGTTTGTCATGCTAATTCAATTGGACCAAAGGTGTTTTCGTTTATAATATCTGTCAGATCCAAATACTGTAATATCAACATTTTTCTTTGTTCTTTTATAGAGTCTGAAAACTGTCTGAATAACAGCTGGTCATCATTCTGTTAAAAAAGCCAGATGTGTGAGAGCTGGAGGATCTTCAGAGATTTAAACTCATAGCTTTCATTCCCTCTTCTCTCTTTGTTTCTCTCCTGCTTACCATCTTCTTCCCTTCCTCCCCCTCCTCCCTCCTTTTTTTTTTCCTCTCCGGGTTTCCTCTTGGTGGTGTGTCCGTGGTTTGGGGCAATGATGAGGAATGTTGTTGTTGTGACTTAGAGGGATTCATGGTGGCTCAGACAGTAGCGCACACACCCAAGCTATGTGCACACATGCAACACAGACAGATGTGTGGCAGATTGCTTTGCAGAGACTTTGTGAAATCTCCTCCCGCTGCAGGTAGACTGTGAGTTTCTGCCCAGCGGAGGCCTCAGGAGCATGTTGTTGTTGTCGGTGTAATGTAAGAATGTCAAAGATCACATTGCTCTGTTTGGGTTGTGTACACGTATGGATTCAAATTGCTCTGCGTTAATGTGTGTTGCGTATGATTTAGAATCTGCCCTACAGACAGGATTATGTGCATGGCTGGATCTGTGCTGACAGGTTAAGCCTTTATTACACGAGGGCTTCTCTGTATGTTCCTGTGATGTTATGACCACATTTCAGCCCCTCTGAGCAACAGTTTGACACAGCTTTAACCGACTGAGACACCCTCCATTTAACACAGTTCCAAGCTAAGCTAATATGAACCGATCTCAGCGACTGTGGGAGACACAGCGCCGTATTACACCAGTAATTAATGAGTCTTTAACTTCCTGCACTTATCAACCTTCTGGGTTATTCTCAGGCTTCTGTTTCAGACGTTGCAGCCCAGCACCAGTGTCCAACTCATGGACGACAACAACATGTTTGTAGCTGCCGTTTCGTATTGTCAGCAACAAGCGTCTAGTTATTTCTTTGTTGTTCTGTCCAGAGGTGCACGTGCCAACCCGAGCTTGTCCTTGTTTTTCTTCACCCCCGTTGCATCAGCTCCTGCTCGCAGCCCTGACATCTTAAACCTCTCCATCTCTGAAGCAGCCAAAGACGGCTGTAACATTTAAAGCACTCCAGTCCCACTTGTCTCATTCCTCTCATTCAGTGTTTTTCTAGCAGTCTGGCTACCTAAACTTAGTTTATTTCACTGTGACCCACCTGAGTTCTTGTGTCTGTGGTCGAGTAGAAACAGGCTTCAACCAAAGTCAATGAATGCATGTATGGTGCATGCAGTTGCATTGCCTGTACTCTTTGAAATTGACAAAGACTTATAGTCAACTAATGCAGAAGATTAAAAAAATGGTCAAACTCACTGTATATTTGTATGCAGACAAAGCCAAATGTTGGTGAGCTCCTGGTAATGCAACAACATCAAAAATTTGATGATGATTTGGCGAATAGATTGAAAGACAGTTTAAAAAAATCGAGTGATTGTTTTTTTTTTCTTTAACAAATTTGAACCCAAAAAAAAATTGGTACTGTTACTTAAAAATATAAGGCTTTCATCTATATTTATTATTTGTATGTGCTTCTTTTTGTCCTATTATCCATACATGTATAGATTAGGAAAACAGTGTCCTAGTTGGAAGATGCTGCTCCATCAGGTTTTCTGCAGTATGTCCTGGATTTTAAACTTTTCCAAACTGTGGAGGGATTAACACTATTCCTATAACCGACCAATATAATGAGATCTGGTGAGGGCTCAGGTCAGAGCATCTGATTCACATTATTTTAATACCCCCATGTTGTTTATTTGTTTTCTTTCTCCATTCATTTAGGCTATTCCAGCTTTTCTAATTGGAGGTAGAAATTAGCCCCATGTCTCAGCACATTGACACACGGACAACATAAATGTGAGCCAAAGAGGCACTCATTAAACCATAAGGCCAGCTATTATCCCCACTGTCCGCTGACTTCACCACATCCTCACACACAGAGATGCAGTGTCGCACACAGTCAGATATTCACAACGGCTTAAGAATACTCAGTGTTAGGACAGATAAAGGTTTGTGTGTTTGCATAGGTTTCTGTTTGTGTGTGTTGTCAGGCCGTGTGTATGCGTGTGTGTGTGAGTACACAGCTCTGTCCATGTATGCTAAACAAGAGATCTCATTGTCTCCAGAGGTTTGCTCCAAGAGGAATCAATAGGCATTGTTTATGTTGCGTTCTTAACCCAAGACTCACTTTCAGAACCACATTATTTAATCTGATGACAAATAACTCAGTTAAACCAGCGGCTGACAGGAGATAATTACCTAATGATGCTAATGAGGAACCAGGAAGATGAGAATATTTTGCTCAAAATAGAAAGAAATTCATTTTCACAGAGCTCTGTGGAGCATCGCTGTCCATGTGAGCTGTGCCAAATCAATAACTTCTATTCATAACCAACCAAACTAAAGAGTACTTTCTAAATAAACGCTATATTCATTTAATTTTCATTTCATTCCTCTCGACCTTGGCCAGTTTTATGCACACCTTACTGAGTGCAGTCTCTCAACGGATATGAAAAGTCACATCGCCAATAAACAGAAATCCGGTATACTCCAGAATGTATGCGGCGTGAAAGAGCTGCGGTGGATAGGAGAGTAGCTGCCCTGCATCTCTATATGTGTGTGTATCAATGCGAAAAAGATCAGGAGACAGCAAAAAGAACCTACTCGCGTGTCCACGTATGCGCTAGTGTGTATGTAAAGGTCAGTGAGGGCAATATTGACATGCTATATTCTGAGCGCATGGCGCAGGAGCAGCGGCGGGGCCAAGGGTGTTGCATTTCCCCCAGCGTTTGTCCACTGAGATGACCTGTATCAGCACACTGTCACCCTGACTCCACCTCTGTCAAAATGCTGAAACCACTCCCTTTACTGAACAGCAGCAAAACGGAAGAGACGAACGCCTCTTTCTCTGCAGTCAAAGCTGAAAATAGCAGCTCGGGCTCGAAGCTATGGTTTGTTACTTAGATGGCCGTAGCAGATGGTGCAGTATAACCAGCAGCATATCCGTATGGTTTTGGGGTTTATTTTTTTGCTTTATTTACTACTAATACTGCATCACTTAACCCCAGAGTGTTTAGTATTTCATGACCTGTGGTGTCAAGCTATGCTAATCTAGACTAATAATGTGTCACTCACTGTGAACCACTCCCTCCTTCTCTTGTTCTCTCAGCAGTTTGTCACAATGACAACTGCAGCACTAGCCCAGATTAGCATGTTGCTCTGATTACGCCAACTTTTCAATCAGTTGAGACATGTCTTCATAACAAAGCAGCTCTCTGTGTAACTAAAAAAAAAAAAAAAAAGTATGAGCGCCATTCATCGCAGTCCACCATGCAAATCACTGGCGAGTTCGTTTCTGCTTTCGGTCCAGGTGAAGGGCGGGTTTTTAGTCTTTTTTTTTTCCATAAAGAACAGATTTTTTTATGGCTCATAACCAAAAGGAAAGTAAAAGACTTGTTTTCCATGTCAGAAACTGTTTGTGCCGTTATAACATACGCAGGTGTCACATGACTGTGAGCTGTTTGTGATGTGCTGATACCGAAGACATACTTCCTCTTCTTGCGGTCCCCCATAATGTTTCTACCACGTGTCCTAAAGGGCAATAGGAAGCACACAGCCTTTTTCGTTTGCTCCCCCCCTCTCTCTCTCTCTCTCTCTCGCCATCTTCCCTTCCTCCATTGTGGTTGACCTTGCACCAGCTTGCGAGACCTTGGAGTCTGAGTGCTGCTGAGGATGCTGGAAGAGAACGTAGGGCAGACAGTCACACCGAGGGCACAAAGGCAGAGACGTGGAGCAGGATGACCAAAGAAGTCCACTTGTTAAGCTGGTATAAATTCTGTGTGTAAGAGCAGAGAAGGAGATAATATTAAACAGCTATTTATTTGAAATGGATGCCTCAGAGACAACGAGCACTGACAGTTAAAGTGGAATTAGATAGAGGGAGTGGCATACCAACAAGAAGGGCCGTAGAGACGAAGAAATCAATAGAGGAAGGATGTCCAGGTCCAGACATGATGGATCATAATAAGCCCTCATTATCACTCTGGCACATTTTACACCATGCTACATTGTTTTCTCTCACACAGATATGTGCACGTCTGACTTTAATAGAAACCATAGAAACTGATTAGGAAGCCAGACAGAACTCAGGGGGCGTCAGCTCTTCATGCATCAAGTCATCACATTCTCTCATTTGATTGAAGACAGTTCCTGATGCCTTTAGTGGAAAAAAGAAATGGTGGAGTAGACGTCTCTATTCCACCTCGTTAGCATTGTCCTGCTGCGGCTCGATGATTGTTGCTCACCTGAACTCTGCAAATATATGTGTGTGTAGTAAAAGTGCTTTGCTATCGGGCCTATCTCACCGAACTGTAGCAATAAACAGATATAACAAAAACATTGTGTGATAATAAAAAATACAGGTCTTAGGGCACAGATAAAGATTAGAGGTGGCTGACTTGACATATTCACAGCAGTGAAGATGAAATAATGAATGGCTTTATGTTTAAAAAAAAAAAAAAAAAAAAAAAGTTAATGGAAATGGAAACATGCCCTTGGAAGGATTTCATGCCAACATTCAATCCAGTTGCTCCTAGTCAAAAGTGTTTCTTGGCATGAAAACGGCAATGAACTGACAGGGATTATTATTGCTTCAAGTTAGAAAAAATAGCAGCATTTAATAAAAAATGTGATTATGTCTTTAGAACAGTGAGGGGATGTATATTTTCTGTTTGTGCTTTATTGAAAACTTCATTTACTTTAATTTCCTCTCTAGTGATATGAAAGATACTTTGCTGTGTGTGTGTGTGTGTGTCTGTGTCTGTGTGTGTGTATCTCGTAGTGGTTAGGCATTTGTAGCATTATGATTATGCAAATGCTACAACACTCCAAAGGTCATTTCTTGCAGTAATGCTCACTATGACAGGGGTCATCCAAGGTGAAACTAAGCAGTTTTCTGCTCCATTCTCTCTTTCTCTCTATACACTACACCGTATATCCATGTTGCTGGGTCATCATGACCTGGGCTGCACTGCTGCAGGGACTCTGATATAGTGCGTCGCAGTCTTGTAAAGTTAGCAGCGGTTCGTAGCATTGCTGAAGGTGCACATGCTCTTCTGGGGAAGAGCGATTTTGCTACGCAGGGTGTGGTGACTTACGCTGCATGTGCGATAAGAGCAGAAAAGCCCCCCGCCCCCACCCCCACCCTCTGGGAGCTCCGTCATGTAAATTCCCTCAGCAAACCTGTACAATGGATTCACCAGAAATAGAAAGTGCTGTCAACATTACACAATCTGACTCATGATCTCTTCTACATGTGATAAACAGGGGGCTTGTGAAGTAAATTAATAAACATATCACAAGAGGTGAAGTTCACGTCGAGGTCAGACCGTAGCTCAGTGAGAATAATATTATCCAGAACTGCTGTTTGACAAATACGTTTATAATCTACTTATGAGAAAACAGGAAGTCAACGAAATGGTCTGATATCATATCGTCTGTGTCTCTGTGTCGTTCCCCGGCAGCGGGCAGGTCAGCCTCCCGTTTGCTCCTCCCCTCGCTCTCACCTGGCCCTCAGCCCAGAATGTTGCTGCAACTCTGCTAGCTCTCATTGGTCCCCTCTCTCAAAAGGCTTCGCGAGAAAAGGAAATGACTAACCTCCTCTCCCTCATGCCCTGCCTCAACTTCCCCCTTGCTTTCACTCTCTTCCTTTCTCTCACTTCTAAACACATTTGTAATGGCCGGCTATGCTTTACCGAACTGTAAGTGATACAGGATTTGTTCTGGTTTTTCTGCGCCGACCAGAAGAGGTGGAAAGTTGTGAATGCCTGCTTTGTGCACTTGTGTGTGCGCGCGTTCGTGTGTGTGTGTGGCATGGCATGATGAGCGTGTGTGTGTGCACTATGTGTGTTTAGAGCACGGGGCGGGTGAAAGTTTTATTTGTTTTAGCTGACACCCCTGCATTTCTGACATTTTTACATATTCTTCATTCCCACAGCTGCATAGCTTAGCAGTGGCATGAATTTTAAAAATGCTGCAGGTCAGATACTCCTCTGGAAGATACACGAGAAGGAAAATAAACGTTAAAGTTTTGTTGTTGTTTTTTTTAAATGCGTATAATGAGACTAATCTTTCTGTCCTTCCCTGCCTTTTATCTCTCTCTCCCCAGAGGAAGTGCCTTCCCTGATGTCTGCTGCAGCTTTGACCTGCTTCTACAGCTGAAGCTCCCCCCTCCCCCCTGCCTCGCTCGCTTGCTGCCACAGTAACACGAGTACAAGGACAGCAACCACACCCTCCTCGCCGATCCGACTCAGCCGTTCATCCGCCACCACCATCGCCATTCACTCCGCGCAGCCGGGCTCCACTCTCCAGCTCTCCTCACCAGACACCCCCCCTGCTGCCGACTGCTTCCCACCAGCCGACCAGCCTTACCACAGCAGCCCGACACACCACCAGGCCCACACAGCATCTCACCCACCTTTGCCTTTCACCTCCGCCTTTGACCCTCTAAGCCTCCACTCAAGTCCTCAGTGTCCTTAACCTTCCTGTAGCAGGCTACACCCAGACTGTCACCTTCGTTGCCTGCTTCACTGCACCTAACCACAGGGCTCTAAGATTTGCCCGTCTCTTCGCCACCTTTGCTTGGGAATGTTATAGATGAGACAGTTTAGTGAGCAATAAACAGTGAGGGAGAAAAGTCATTGCTAAGATAAATAGTCTCCTGGATATAATCTGTACACCTCTCCCAGCTGTTGTTTGATAAGGAAAATGAACCATTGACATCCACAGAAAAAAAAAACGTCGTCCTGCAACATTTCACTTTGGAAAACGAGCCCTCGCAATCAATAGGAACTTTTTCTTTTTGAATGTTTCATTTCAACTTCACGGACGCTAACACCACCAACGAATAAAACAACAGCAACCACAGAAAGACCTTGAAGTTGTGGATTAAAACACTAGAGGTACTTTATCCACGCTCGAACAGATCTCTGCTTGGAATACTGTTTTTCCCCAGCGTGTTGCCATGGCGATGAACCTAACACACATCCGCGACACAAAGTGGCTGACACTGGAAGTATGTAGGGAGTTCCAGAGGGGCACGTGCTCGCGCTCCGACCAGGAGTGCAAGTTCGCTCATCCGGCGAAGAGCTGCCAGGTGGACAACGGACGGGTCATCGCCTGCTTCGACTCCCTTAAGGTAAGAAAAGGAGAAGCGATGAACAGGAAATCTGGAGGCCAAACCTCACACAGGGAGATGGACCACAGACAAGAGACTGAGCACATTCGGTCTGACAGGCAGTTTGAGGGAATGTACGGAGTTGCATACTGGAAATAGCATACTAGAGTGCACCATCTGGGCACAGCATGTGCTCCTCTTAGTCCCACCTATTTCTGGTCAGGTGACTGGAACATGTGATCAATAGTGCAGAGGGAAGGAGGAGGGAGGGGGTGTGAGATGCAGTTTTTTAGATTCAGGAAGCAGCAGTCGAGCATTTTTAACACAGCGCTGTGGAATTTTCTAGGACGGGCTAAAATGTTTTGACCGGTGTTTACTGCGCTCCCTTCAAACAGGAATTATTTAGGAGTCAGCTGCATTTCCGAGCGATTACACCGCACATAAACACGGTTGCATGAATTTACTACAGCAGCACGGTCTCTGTGGAAGTGATAACACGGCCATGTGCCAGATGAAACTCGACTGAATAGGTCGTTACATGTACATATGGATGCTCAGAGTGCAACACATCTCAACAGCTCAGAGAGGCGATAGCGTCATCATGTAGCTCTCACTCAAACCACTTCCTGAGACCTAAAGACAGCTAGAGGGGGTTTGTGTGTGTGTCTGTCTCTACGTGTGTGTGTGTGTGTGTGTTTTCAGAGCAGAGTTGGGGGCAGATTTGGGGCACTAACTGTATGCAGTAATTTTCCATTTTAAAGCAGCAGCAGCAGGAAAGCAAACAACTATTTTTCTTTCTGTCTCGTTCATTCTCTCTTTCACAATCGCTCTTTTTATCGAAGCACAGGATCTCTAGAGATGGGCGGACCTCAGCCCAAAGTTTCCAACATTGACACTCACACACACAAAGGTTTGGCTGTGTGTGTGTTTTCACTTAAGTTTGTTTTCTGTCCTTGCTGACATTGGTGACTCGTGGTCATTGACTGTGTGCGAGCAGGGTTAGGATGAGGACAGCGTGCGTACGTCGGCTCGGAGAACAGTGTTCAGAGCCAGATGTGGACAGAGAGACATTGTCAGGCCCAAGCTGAACTCTTCCCAAGTTCCCTCACAATGTGCTAACGCCTATATGTGTGTGTGCACATATGTATGTTATCAAAACTAAATGTAAAAATCATTGTTCATTATGTAGTCTGATTTTTCTGTGGTAATCTAATCGTCAGTATCCATCTGTCTAATCTCTTGAGATCTTCCAAAATCTGCAGCAAGTATTGCAATGCTATTTTAAGTATGTCTGCAATGGCTTATGGAGGCGCTCACTTTTTTTTCACTTTGTCATGGTCAGAATCTACAGACTCAAATTATGTGATTTAGATTTTGTTTATAAGAAAACAAGTGAAGAGTGTGGTGGACTGTTTTCTGTTTATTGGCGCAAATCAGATATAGATAAATAGCACAACAGCCTAGAAACACACAAATGTCTGAGCCCAAGAAAAACAGATGATGTCATCACTCCAAAGCCCAATATTACGCATGATGATAATGAACCTTAAGAAAAATAGAAATGCATGGCCAGAAATAATAATAGTGTCAATACCTAAGAGACCCCACAAATATTTCACACATCATGTTTTTTTTAGAGGAGCTAATATCTAATTAAGAGGAGCCCAGCGCCCAGATCACCCACCAGCGGACTCTCTCATAATCCCACACAATTTAACAAACACCGATAATTTGTTCCCCCATCTAACTTTGCTTTAGTGATGTCGCTTTTGTTCCCAGATCTTAGAAATTAATTGGGTGAGTGGAGTATTATAATAAGACACTGTAATCCTTCCACAGCAATTTAACTACAACAAAAACACGACACAGTGTTTTCCTGAATATCTGGATATCAATCCACTGACTGTGGGCTGATGTTCACTGACGGAGCAGTGGAGTTTTTATCACCAGGCGGAAAGATCTCGATACACGAGCATATGTTTAAAGTGTCATTCACGTTGAGGTAAAGGTCACCACCAGAAAGGAGTAGCTGGCGGATGTACAGTGGGGTTTTTGATTTTTTTTTTAAGGACTCGGGGGCCCTATTTTAGTAGTTGAGGCTCATTTTCCACTAGGACTTGTGTATTAATGGAGATGGGTGATACTTTTTTTAACCGCTCGCCCCATTTTTTCCACTGGTAATGAAAAACAGAGCAGGTCTCTAAAAGCCACAGTGGAAACAGAAGGAGAAAGCAAAATACAGAAAGAGAGAGCAAAAGAGGATAGAGGAAATCAGATACCAAGGCTGTTGATTTGCCTTTTGAACGTATGGGAGATAACAACCTGAGCTGCACACGTACATGGGCGCACACACATGTTCACCGCTTTGCTTTGTGTTACTACAATTCACTTAAAAAATCAGTTGTCCTACTTCACGTTAGCACAGATCGAGCGGTTGAATTAGGACAAATTCTCAGATGAGTCGTGTTACATGAAGCCGTATCTCTTCCCATTACTAGTCCTGCACACACACACACACTTGCACCCTCTTGGACACATGTGCACACGCTTTCTGCCCATGAGAGAGGATCGACCTTCTTCTTGAGAAGTGTATAATTAGAACAGGTCTCACATGATCACCAGTGCATAGCTGAGCAGGTCACACCCAAACCCAGTCATTTCCCCAACAGCCACTCTCTCTCTCTCTTTTTGGCCTCCTTTTTTTTTTTTTTTTTTCACATGTTGCACACAGAAAACTCACACATATGCACGTACATCCTCGCCACACAAAAAAACATGTGTCCTGCGCTAAGCCGTGCTTGTAGAGTCCATGCAGAGGGAATTAGAGCAGGGAACATATTTGTACCAGAAATAGCAAAAACATTTAAATCGCAATTTTTCACGGGAGGACGTTCATGGCAGTTATCAGATGTGGACCCTCAAGCGAGACAATCAATCAGAACAAAGTATTCATCTAGGCCACAGAAATTAAAACTCAAGTTGTGGTGTGTGTGTGTGCGCAGTACACATGTATGTGTGGGTGTTCACTGCCCTTAGACTTGGCCTTAACCCCAGAGTGCAGCCTTTTCTGTTGCCTGTCTATCTGGTTGGTGCAGCACAGACAGCTCAGCTATGTTGAAGCAGGGTAAATATTTGGAGAAGGATAATGGTAGCCTGGACTCCATGATTTAAAAGTCAGCTTTGCAACTTCGTCTGTTAATGATTAACTACCGAGCAGATACGTTGGGTATATTATGTGTCTGTGTAAACGACACGTTTAAAACCTACAACTCATGGAGGCAACAGGTGTGTCTGTAAACTGCACAAATACAGAGATGAGTTTAAAATGTGCATCATAAGGAAGTGGAGTCGAGCAACTATTGTATAGCTGTGATGATTTGTGTTCTCTGCTTCCTACACTGCAGCTTTCCCTAATATGATTGGAGTATAATAGCAGTGTTACAGAGGCAAGTGCAATAATTTCTGCCTCATTAGTTTATACTAGAGTGAGTCTGAAGTAATATGGATTTCTTTTTCACAGTAAATGAACTTGTTGTTGCTTGTTTTCATTCTCCTACTTGATTTCCCGCTCAGTCTGGTTTTTGCCTCATTTACTTCAGGCCACACCCATCCCTGGACAGGATGGTTCACAT
>OOFC01029509.1:6564-25453 GCA_900323345.1 Pseudochromis fuscus | reverse complement strand
GGGTGAGATTGGACGACATCGAAGAGAGACAGGAACATGAGGGAGATTACGCACCCTGGGATGAAGCTAGAGTTACAGTCAGCTGGATGGGGGTGAGGGGGGTTAGGATGGTGGTGGTGAGCCTGGGAAAGTGAGCGACCTAAGTCTAATGGGGAAAATGGGCGACGCTTGAGTCTAAAGCATCCATGAATGAATCAGTCAGCTGGTATAAAGGACATGTTAATGTTCAACAGTAAAATCTGCAGAGTGTTAAAACTGTTACTAGGGCTGTTACTTCAGGAAAATCAATTATGTTGCAGTGCACACAAACAACGGTTGTTAGAGATCCCATATTATCCACCTCGGTTGTTCTGTGAAGACAGTACACCATTATCACCATAGGTAGATATATATATGATGGTAACACCTCTGTTAGCCCTTTTCCACTAAAAAGGTTCCAGGGCCAGTTCCTGACTTAGCCCCAGTTTGTTGTGTTTCCACCGCCGCGAGAACCGGCCCCAGCTGCTAAAACAGGGGCCACGTCTGGCCCCACTTCTTTGCTGGGCCAGACTTAGCACCGATTAAGCAGCAACTATGCCAGGAGCTGGAGGAGCGAAACACAGCTAGCGATCGTTGAAGAGTAAAGTAATGAAAATACTGTTTTGGCTCTGGATCTCAATGTAGACTTGTAAAACCAGGAACATCAGCTCCTCCATTTAAACATTATTACAGCGAGGGTGCGTTCGCCGTCATATGCGACCAGGAAGTACATCGTAATTCCCCAAAGGCCCCATCCACATGGAGACAGGTTTCAGTGCAAAGTTTTTTATCGTTTACGACTTGCGTCCACACGGAGACGGAGATTTGGCAGGCGAAACCGGGTCCCAGAGTGGGAAAGTCTGAAGACGCCACCCACTTCTCCGCAAATGCTGCCGCCGTAGCCCCGCCTCTGACCCTTAACTCGCCTGCGCAACCCCGGCAACAACAGTAAAAATGGTGGAACACAGCGTCGCATTAGTGCAGCAGCAGCTACTGGGCTTGTTTTGACTTTTACAGCAAAATCTTCTACCGTGAGCAACAAGTGTGTGTTGCTGTTGGTGTTGGTTTTACCTCGTACGAGTTTAATGCACATGCTCCGTGTCTTCTTCCTTGTTTTGGTGTGTTTCTGTGGCAGCATTACAGCGCCACATACAGGCCTGGCATATTGACTACAAAGTTTTCGGCTTTTTCGTGTGGACGCAGATATAAATATCGGGGGAGACGTATTCGTTTCGTCTCTGTGCGGACTGGGCCTTAGTTTCCATTAAGCTTTACTGTCAAGATAAATAATCTTAAAGTTGTTTTGCTGCATTTGCACTTGGCTGTCAGATGCATGAACCTCCTCCTCGAAACAGACCGTTCAGTTTCCCTTTCCACCGACCGGATGGGGTTTCAGTCCCATGACTAAGCTGCCAGTGTGGACTTGGAAGACCAGCCAACACTGGTTGAGTGTCTCCCAGCAGCCGCCGCCCTTTTCTTACTTGCACATTTGCCTTTGTGGTGGTATCAATTCCCCGCTCTGCCCTACATGTGCAACACCCGACCACCCCCTCCTCCACCGGCTGCACACACATGGGCGCACCACGTCACCCCCGTCTGCTTTCTAATGATATGTCCTACGCTGCCCCTGCAAATCGAGACCATGAATGGGCTGGAAAAGTGGGGCCCCACTGGAGTGTGCTCGCCCCACATGACATATCCAGCAACTTGAGTGGGACGGGCAGCCGACATGATACATGGCAAGGGGAGAACATCTTAAACCTTCAACACTGAACTGAATCCAACTTTAAAAGTAATAAATGAATAAATAAATCAAACATTCCCACGCTTTTAATTATTCACCACGCTAAACCTTCGGTGTGTTTCAGACACCGCTGTAACTGATTGCATCTTTCAAATGCTCATAAGTTAGTGTCGACCCAATGCGCGATGGGAAGGAAAGCCAACACGCTCAATCAGTGCGTCCCTGGGATTGACATTGAGATGTGTTGCACTCCATTGTTTTTGACAGGGCGCTCCCAAATAAGTGCAGCAGTCAAACGGGGCTGGAGCTGGAGAAGCTTCGGCGTTAGCGTTGGGGATCTGCCCTTGCCCTTGGTGGACGTGTGTTTAAGACAGGCGGGCAGCTGTTGGCGCCGGCTGGAGGAGCTGCTTTAGAGGCAGGGGTCCATCCCGTAAATGGAGCCGTGTGGTTCTGATGGATCAGCACATCAGTTCCCCTCCTGCAGGGTCAAACAAATGGAGGGGAGCACAGAGCCTGTATCACTCATGATGAAGGGAGCAAAGGGAGGGGGAGGTGGAGGGGATGAGGATGAGGAGAATAATCTGTTTTTTTATCTTCTTTTTTTATTTTTAGATGAGTCATTCACATCGTTTCAGAGAAAGTTGTTCCTCAAAATAACTTTTGGCGAAGGCTGATTATGAAAATAAAAACGTTTCATCGCTGCACTGACAGAGTGATGAAAGACACAGTTGTGAATTATTTATTGGAAAGTAGCTGATACGTCAGTTCTTAAGCATCATATGGTTTCAGAAAACAGCTGTAACCCTCATTTACATACCGCATTAAAACAGCCACCACTGCGGCGTTACATTTTTCTCATCACCTATTAGTCACTGGTGTTTCTACTACAACAGTGAATCATTTGCATCAGTGAACTTTGCATCGTGTAACACTGGGTGTACAGTACGAGCTGTGATGTCGTACAACAGCACAGGATTTCTTTGTGGTTGAATATTAATTATGTTTGAAGGCAAAATAACATGCTGTACAAAAATATTTCTACACATCAGTGCAGTGAAAACCTGATAAAGACACCACCCTCCAAAGAATAATATGAGTTATTTAGGAAAAATAATGTTTCTCCACATCTGGAATATCATTATGAACAGCAGTATGTACTGATAAGCCTGTTAGTGACTGTAGATTATGGTCTGTCTCTGTGTAGTGTGGTAATAATATCTGTCTGTCTGGGTTTAACAGTTTTTAAATTTCTAAAGTGCCACCCTGTCAGTAAACACACATCAATCATTAGTATGGAGAAGATTATACACTGAAAAACACATTTAGATAAATCCAAATACCTGCTGCTATTATGTGTCACTTTCATCATTTACTTATTATGATCGTAAACACTATTAAAATGCACTTTATGCGTTCAGTAAGAAAGTCGTTAACTTGACAAATTCAAGGTATGAACCAAAAAGAAGTGATAGTAACTTTTTCTTGAAGTTGCAACTTTAACCCTGTGTTCACATGTTACATAATAAGTGTGATGAGGAAAACTGCAAAGTTGCGCAAGTTGAAAAAGTTACGAGCAAAAAAATATTGCGAAAGCCAATCAGTGTTGAGATTCCCCGCTGCCACCGAGGAGTAGAAATGTGTTCGTCCATCCAGAGTCGCTGTTGTCACTGTTTCCAGAAGATTTCTATTTGCATAATTTCCAAAATTTGTCCATTTGCGTGAATAATATGAAGCAAAAATTCACTCTGCAGTCGGTATGAACACAACAGAAGAATATTAAAAGATTAGTGTGATCAGTTTTTGTTACTTTTCTAAGTGACATCTTGGATATTTTTGAATCTTCGTCAGTTAAAGAAATATTCACGTTAACAGTGTAATAATGGAGAATTTTGAGTAACGTTAAAGTGCGTGGGTTTAAAATGTATATGGAAATGTAAGTGATATGTACAAAGGGTATTGGATTCACGTAAAGAAATAAAAATCGGTTCTGATTTTCTGACTTAACGAGATAATTATCACATAATTACGAGAAACGTTTTTTACGAAAAATTAAAATTCAGCTCAGTTTTTCTGAATTTACGAGATAATTACTAAGAGTCCGAGTTATTAATCAGTCGGACTCTTCAACAGTGTTTGATTCAAAGCTAACCAGGGATAACTGCGGGGCTAATGAGGCTAGCTAAGTAAGCTAATGGGGTTAGCTTTGAACCATGCACTGTTGAAGAGTCCGACTGACAGAAAAATACAGCGTTTTTTTTTTTAAATATAATTCAGTTTTTTCCCTGGAATTACGAGATAATTATCTCATTAATTCAGAAAAACAGAGTGTTTTTTTTGTTTGTTTCACGTGAATTTAATAGGTTTCTGTACTTTGGAGTAAAAAGTTGTAAATGTATCCAAATCATTCAGTGTTAGAGAGTCTGGTTGTATTTGAATTTGACAGGTGGTGGTTTCCCTTGTGATGACAGTGAGATGCTGATGGAGAGAAGACATCCTTCCCTTTCAGCCCATCCCCCACTCTCCCCCTTCATGTATCCCTCCATCCCTGTATCCTAACCAGCCACTAATTCATATTGCATCATAGGGTCCCTGTCCATATAAATCAAGATCCCCATTTATGAGGCATATCTTTTTGATAAAGCTGCCTCTTCATCAAGGTCTTTTGACGCTCCGTTACTAACCATATTGATTGGTCCTCAGATTATTTTCGGCCACATGGGTTTTTCTATTTTTTCCCCTCCTCCTTGTTTCTTTTTTTTGAAACAGATATGGATCTATGGTAATCATATTCCATCTGTGACACTGCTCTCTGTCCATTACTATACACTATCCTTGCTTAAGCCAGAGGATTTCTCTCTCCCTCCCGCTCCCTCCAATTGTACCTTAATTGTGCTGTTAGAGAAGCAGAATCTAATTCTGAAAAAAGCATCTACCCCCTCCCTACTATCTCTCTCTCCATTCTCCAGCCTCCCAGCTCACACACACACACACACACAAACTTTGGTCGTCGGCAACTCCTAGAAAGCAAACAGGCCTTTGGCTGGAGGAGCCAGATAGGAGCTGGTTGGCTCCCACCAATCCTTTATCTGAGCCAGCGCTGCACATCAATAACACAAACACCACCATCCCCCCTGTTCCTCCTCCTCCTCCCTCCTCTCCCCTCCATCCTCTGTCACCAAACACCCTCCTCCCCTCCTCTTCTTCCTCCTTTCCCTCCAGCTTGTACTCCTCCACTTTTAATCTTTCAAAACAAAACGCCGAAGCCCCCTAAGAGAAACTGCATCAAGCTGAGAAAGTGATAAAGCAGTTGTTTTATTTTATTTATTTTCTGTAAGAGTTCAGCTGCTGGAATTATTTCCACATTTTAATGTGCTTTTTTTTGTTGTTGTTGTTGTTGTTGTGTGTACACCTTCCTGGACTTTTTTTTTTGCTAATGACCTGTTGATCTTCTGCTTTGTGCTGCTGCTGTCAGCTCAGGCTACATCGCAGTGAAACGGACAGACGTAAACAAACAGTCTGACACATCAGTCGCCCAAATACTTTTTAAATGCCATTGTGCTGCACAGGCCAGCGCTTTTGTTGTGGTTTGCGATTCTCACTTTGATTATACTTTTTTATGTCCACTGTTGCCTTTTATGACGATGAAGAGAGCGGCTTTTTTTTCCAGACTTCAAAAATACAAGAGTGATAACAGCAGGTGTTCGTGATGAAATCTTCTGGATGCAGCTCTAATTGCGTTCAGGTTGTTTGATCTTCAGTGAAAGTCTTGTTACATTAGATACTAACAATATGAGGATTTTGCGTGTCCACACAAACACATAGATACATTTCTGTTTATTTCCCCTTATTGTGTGCAAGAGTTTTAGCCACCAAAACAGGTGTGTTGTTGACCCTTTGATAGCAAACAGACAATTTTCCCTGCCCTAAATTTCCCACTGAATGTTTTTTTCTTCACTCTGTTACAGCGATATTTCTTTCAAATGGCTTGTGCCTGTGCATGTTCACGTAGCTTTGGGCTTTTTGCCTTAGGGGGGATAAAGACTACAAGACTTCCTGCAGACTCCTTGCACTTACAAAAACTCCTATCCCAGCCAAATGTGCAGAAATACTCCCAGAAAGCCTCTGAGCAAAACAAAACATTGGAATTCCCTTTAAATCTGCGTTGCATAAATTGCATAAAAAAAAAAAATCTGTGCACTTTATACAAGACCTTAAAACCCGGCAACATGCCACTTAAGGGCACAAAGTCTCGCTCTAACTCTGCTGAATCAATAGTGCAGGCAAAATGGCACACTAATCAACATTCCATTATTGCTATTTGCATATTTGATCCAGGATTTGTTCAATGGATTATACATATTACCTGCATGATGTTTAATTGCCTTTTTAATAGACTCTGTGATTAAACAAGGAAGTTGGGTTAGGCTGGTAGAAGAGACAAAATGTGTGTGTGGAGGGTGGTGGGGATGGGTGGGGAGGTGGGCTGCAGGAAAATCTTATTAGAACAAGTTGCTTGCATCCTGCAGAAGACTGTGTGAAGGTGCCGGGATGAAATAAAGCAGAGATCCGTCTTGCGATAGAGGCAGCAGTGGCTGTTCAAAATTCATTCATTTGCCTGGTATTTGTTTAAGGAGATTGAAGAGGAGGCTGCTTGTTCCCGTCACCGCAGAGTTTTATATCTTATCATGTTTTGACAGATGAGGGGCGTGAGGCACTGGGATGCACACACCAGGAGTATTGTTGCATTGTGGGTGTGCGGATGAATGAAAGTTGGTGTAAAGTTCGCCAAGACTTTTTTTTTTCTGTCATGACCAGTCAGTGTTGGGGGTAACGCGTTAGTTAGCAACGCGTTAGAGTACTCAAATTACTATTTTGGACTAAGTCTCGTAACTGCCTGTAATCTAGTACTAGTTATTTTTTCTAACCAGTCACGCATTCATGCGGGAACTTGACTGCAAGCGCATTTACAGCGTTGAAATACCCTCATATGTGCCTTAGAACGATCTACCTTGGTCCCACAAACTGTAAACTTTAAAAGAAATAATGAATAATTGCTGTAAACCTACTAAATGTGCTTGTTGCGCGTTGCTATGGTGACGTGCACAGCATGCATTAGACCAATGTAAGGCACGCCGGTTGACGTTGGTATTCTCACTGACCATGGTATAAACAGGTATACATTATAATTATTGGTAACGTATGAGTACTCTAACACGCTACTCCTAAAATAAAGTAACATCATTAGTTAGATTTTCAGACTGGTAACGTAGTAACTTAACGAGCTACTTTTAAAAGTAATGTTACCCAACACTGGTCAAGACACAAGCTGCAGACAGAAAAATGTAAATGTGACCACAAAAATGCTGCTTACCTGACCTGTTGTGTGTTTTTTAATCACAGTGAAAGAACAAGAGGGAGACTGGAAGCTAACAGCTACCATTCAAGCATTAAGACAGAAACCCAACGCAGGCTAATCACTGACAATGGACTCTCTTAAAACACCAACAATGGACTCTCTAATCTTCAGCAGTATTAGTGCCAAGCTGTAGGTAACCCAAGTGAAGCACTGCAGAATTTCAAAGTCGACTGAGCGTCCTATATGTCAAGGCCACGGTGCATCTGAGGTTGTGTCATATGTTCCCAGTAAGTTTATAGAGTGTCTTCATGAGCAGAGTGTGATTCATAGGTGTTAACAGCTTACTCCAAAGGCCAAAGATGTACACATGCTGTACAGAGATGTGCAAACAGATATCAAAAGCACATCGGTACAATTGGATGACATGATCGCACATGGTGGCATTTCCTAACAAGGCGAAGGCTAAAAAAAAAACACGTCTCAGCGAGGTCACCCTCTCCTACAGTTAGCGGCCAGTCACCTGCTCTCATTAATAAGGAAATTAATGTTGCATTCCGTTTCAATTAACCTTCCCCGGCTACAGGAGCAGGACTGGGAGGGAGGCCCAGGCACCCGCCGAGGTCAAGGTAATTGAATCAGAGGTACAATGATCACAAGGCCAAGGAGTTGTTGCTATGGCGTTGGGGGCAACTGTTAACCCGCCATTAGGCTGTGAGGTTGGGACTGCCGTGTGTCAGGTTGTGTTGCTGTAACTCAGAGATGTGACAGTCATCATCAGCGAGATCAGGCTTTGTGACTATCGGGTGGCAAATTAGGAAATTGTCAGGCTTGACGGTTGGTTGGAGAAAATTTGCATAATGTTTGAAGCCTGTTCGTTAAACGTTTGCACGGAAAGTTCAGCATAAGGGATGTCATGAAGAGCTTTGGATCAAATATGAATGTGTTTTTTATCTTTATGCTTTTTGCAAAACACATAAAAAGAGGGATTGAACAAACACAGGAAGTAACCAAGGAAATGACTTGGTTAATGTGCAACTTACCATGTGTAGTGAGGTAGACAGGGTGCACAGATCAGGGCGGTTGATGCATAAGGATCAGGTCTGATTTCCATGCAGGAGACCAGAGTTTGGATCCTGTCAAACATCTAAAACCTTTCAATGAACCTTAACCATTGCACAACAGTCCACTTACAGCAGTGGACACGAAGATGATGTCCTGCTGCAACATCCAAGATGCTTCTTCTTCATTCACTTTTGGTGAATGTAGCCTCGGCCAGGAAGAGGTGATGTCATCAGGCAGTATCCAACGATCATTGGGTGTTTCGACTCCGAACCGCAACTGCGTCTCACCAGGTGCTACCGCTGCACATGTGACCCCTCCTTTCCACACTGGGTCCTGGTTGGTGTATTTTAAGGCCTTTCGTGTTCTCGCAGGTCTTCCCGCAGTGACTTCCATTGCCTTCCCAGTTAACGTTGATTGGATGAGCCGTCTTGTTATCTGTAAATCGGTCGTCCTGGCCGTTACATCTGTCCTGTTGAGGTATTGCTTCGGTACTTTTCGTAGCTTGGGTTGGTGCCCTCTTGCGAGTGCCGTACGCAAGGTTGCTAACCTAACACACCCACGCCTTGTCTTTCCTGGAGGTCATCTGTCTCTCCAGACTTCCTCTGTTGCCATCCAGACTTTCCTGGAAGTCACTGGTGGCCCAGAGATTGTTGCGCTGCTGACTCACACTTGCACTGTTGAGATTGTCGATGGTTGCAATGTGAAAAAGTTGTGAATTTTACACGATGAACCAAAACTTTGAACTGTTTTCAGGTAGCATCTACTGCTTCCTTCTTCATTTTCCTCTCTGGTTGAAACACACACTGGTGGTGGTTTGCTGCCCACCATTGGTTCTCTGTTACCAACATGTGCCCAATATAAGAAATGCTGATATTGCACAAAATGTAATATTTGTTTCCAATGGGAAAACAACCCATCCACAGGTGTGATGGCAATTTTTTTTTTTACATCATAGACAAACCAACACAGATGTAAATATAACCTACTTGGTGGAGGTAATTACCGTATTTTCCAGACTATAAGCTGCTACTTTTTTTCTGACGCTTTGAACCCTGCAGTTTAAACACCGATGTGGCTCATGTATCGGCGGCACGAAGCTCATTAGCTTTTTACAAGCTAGCAAGCTCCGTGCCGCCGATACATTTAGCCTCGTCACATCAGACCCGGTCAGAGTGGACCACATGAAACGCGCTAAATAGTCTGGAAAATACGGTACATTTCTTTTAAAATATGTTTAGTAAGGTATTGGGTAAGTTTGTATCATGTCATGATGCATACATGACATGGGTAATGATGCTCTGGTTTTGTTGGGCTTGTATTGCTAAAAAAAAAAAAAAAAATGTTAGCCTGTGCGATTTTCACCAGAGTGTGTGTTTTTTTTTCCAGTCCCATTTTGTTACTGTAAGATTTTCCCTCCTTTATCCACCTCTGTGTTTCTCGCCCTCTTTCCTCTGGTGAGTCTCTGATGATGGTTGTCTGCTCCTCGATTGCGCTGCTGAGCATTGGCCAACAGTAAAACACACCTGGGTGTGTCCAGCCATCTGATGAATGACCCTGCGGCTGGCGGTGGGATCGATACGCCGAGCGTGTGTGTGTGCGTGTGTGTGTGTGTGCACGCGCCGGGAACATGTTGGAGGTGTGAGACGAACAGGCGCATTCTGCTGAGCTGGAAATCCCATTAAATCCTCACTATACCACACACACACACACAGACGCACACACGCTCTCTTGCTTTAACACACTACATCCTCTGCTAACACACATTAGTAAACACACCCACTAGCTATCTATGTCTTTACTGACACACACCAGCCCACACAGAGCACATCTCCAAACTGTGTACCTACACACACACAACACCGGCTCTACCTTTGTTGAAAGAGGCCAGCTATAACTCACTGCTCTCCTGTACTGTACCAACTAGAGCGATGCAAAGCCGCTGCTCTCCTCTCACTCCCTTAACACAACCAGGCAGAACCCTCAGATCTTCTGCTTTTTGTCAGGGAAATGTCAAAATGCCTGTAACGGCAGTGCTCAAGCAACACAATATGTTTGTTTGTATGTGTTGTGGCATAGTGATATGGATACTATGACTCATGGCTCTGCAGGCACGCAGCAGGTCTTTCTGGCAACATGTAGCTCTATGTGTGTGAGTCTGTGTGTGTGTGTTGTGTAAGCAGCCACCTTGTCGCCCTTATGCCTGCGCTGGGAGTGTGCGGCAAAATAATCTCTTTCTATCTGTCTTCATGTGTTTACCCCCCCTTCCTCCTCCTCCTCCTCCCATCTCACTTGATCCCTCCCTTTCCATCCTTGTCTCTCTTTCTGCCTAACACCTTCAATCCACCTGTTTCCCCCCATCCCACTTTTGTGTACCGCTCTCTTTTGTTGATCTCGCTTCATCTGTCATCTCTCCCCTCTCTCATCCCTCTCTCCATCCTGAAGCCCCTAGCGTGACATTCTATCTCTGACACATCATGCATGTCCTGCTCCGATGATGCCAGCGCACTGACAGATCAGCCACAATGTGTGTCATCTGGCTAGAGGAGACGGAGACGGAGGAGGAGCAGGGTGGGGGACATATAGACAGGGATGATCGCCCACTCCCTCCTTCGCCCACAACTAGCCAGTTAAACCAGACACATGTCTTGTCTGCACTTCCAGAGGTGGCCTTTAGTCAGGACTTTGATGTTTTTTTTGGTTGCTAGTCCAGCTATCCAATGTAAGATTAGCAAATTTTTATTACATGGCCGACAAATGATGAAAGGCGCACACAGAGCAATACCTTTTGTATTGCTCATTTTCTCTGATAATCACAAATGTCACTGTCATCACTGTTTCCATTTGAAGACTGCAGATCCAGCTGACACCAAAGTGCTTCAAAGTAACTCTGCACAAAAACCTACAGATCTCTAAAAATAGAGAAGTGATGCGTTCACCAGCCTCTCTGTGTGACACACAGCCTGCATAATTCTGCACATACCAACACAATATATGTTGAAATGTATGTAGCGGCTACAACGTTCCTCACACCCTGCGGTGTTCAAAGTTGTTGGATGAACCACACAACATGCTGGCAGTTTTGCCAAGTTGATGAGGGCGGCACAAGTGGAAATAACAGATTTGCATAAGTGCGCTTAGCAAATGTTACAACAGATTTTAATGAGGGTGGCGCAACAGGAAACCTCATGGCGTGATCTAAATGGAAAGGGTTCATCTCTATCGTCAGTTTGCTCAGATTGTAAAGAGAAAACTTCCTAAACTGCAGAGTCATCCTGGGAACCATGAAATAATCACACACAATTCACCACTTGGTCTTAGCTTTAGTCCTACTGCCCCATTTAGCATATTTATCTAAAGGGGTAGGGGTGTCCGATCCTTTGAAATTTCCCATTATTTTGTGTAAATCACCGGCAACATGGAGGCAAGTGTTGCAGTGGTGGTGAAAGGAACAGAAATAACTTATGAAAATCATCAGTTTAATGACAAATGTAGCAAAAACATGCAAGTTGTTCTACATGTGTCTGTTCAGGCTACTCACGTTAGCATTGTTTTAGCGTAACATTCAGGTCCTGTTATACCAAAAATCAAAAAATTAACATGCCTGTCACTTGATAATCTCTGTTCATCACCCAGAGCAGTGGTCCCCAACCACCAGGCTGGGGCCCGGTACCGGTCCGTGAGGTATTTGTTACCGGGCCGCACAGAAAGAATGAATAATTTATACAATTTCCGTTGTATTCATTATGAGTCTGAAAGGTGTTTTATTTTGAAAAACAACCAGATTCTCTCCAACCTAACTTTCGTCTGTGCATCTTGACACATCAATACCCTTGTCTCAGTCATGTGATCTGGTAGGTTAGAAGTAAAAAAAAAAAAAGTCCGCAAACTTGCAGAAACATCTTAGGAGAGCTTCTTTGCTAAGTCTAGACATTTGTTTTTTATGCCGGTGGTGTTATTTTGTTTTTGCCGTATTTATCTGCCACACCTTGAAGGCCGGTCCGTGAAATGAATGCCTACATTAAACCGATCCGTGGTGCATAAAAGGTTGTGGACCCCTGACCCAGAGGACTACAGCTGCTGAGGGCATCCTGATGTTTGTTGTCGCATCTGCGTAGCGCCATCGACGATCTCTGATGACCTAACAGGTCTCGAAGGGTTGGGTAGGGGGATGTTTCAACCCCTACACTTTGCGACTCCATTTCAAGCGGTAGGATCAGAAATGGGATTGGGCCACGCTGTCAGCAATTTGATCAGTGATTTTACAAATACATGAAACTCTCTGTGCTGCTAATTGAGGAGGAAATGACTAAATACTACATCAGGAACAGGCGTATTTTTAATATGACTATTTTTAGAGGAAAGCTGTGAGTACAAAATGAATCATGTTAACTCCAACTTTCCAATTTAAAAGGATGAACCCTGCTTAATGCGATTACTCAGAGGGTTTGATCACATCGCTACCCACAGTCAGCATTTAAAATAATGTAGTGCAAAGTTACCGCACTGTGTTTGTCTCTGCTTCCTGTTGCCATTCTTCCGTGTTATGCATTTATGTACCTGGGATACTTTCAGAAACTTAAGTCGGTGAATCCATGGATGCATGCACATGCATATCCTATACCGCTGCACACAGGCATGAGTACATGTATGCAGGCATGGAGTTATACATAATGCATATGTGGAATGCCAGAGCTTATTTATGCTGTCATTGGCCACAGCATGGCCGACTAGCTCAGTCTCATCTCTGACCCTATGATCTGCCACTGGGTCACACTAGCACTTAAATGCCTGTTAGTCAAAGCAATCCTATCAGTTATGTCACGCAAGGATGAGGGGCTTACAGACCTCCACCCGCACACCCACCTCTCGGAGTGAGCCACCTAGGATTGTGTAGTCTACTGTGGTATTCCCAGGACACACTTTCCCACCACAGCCAACCTGGATGTGGGTACACCAGCTGTGTTGCTGCACCTGTGGAGCCTAGCATGCAGCCTGCTACCATGGTTTTCTCATCTGCTCTCATGTTTGCCCTGAGCTATGTAGCATTGTGTGACCAAAATTAGCTTGGTGGAGTTCCCCCTGATGGTGCACATTTCCAGGAAAAAGGTCAAGTCCTGCTTGGCTTCAACTGAGCTTTGCGAGCGAAGTCGTTTGATCCTGTTGACTTGTTAATTTTGTGACACATTACAGGTATAACTTGATTTAAAAAATGCTGTGAAATATTAAAATTTTGCTCTGGAAAACAAAGATGCTGTGAGCTCTAGTTATTATTATTAAAGGATGCAACTGTCCATAGAAGAGGCACATATTTGTCTTGCAGTAATACTTCCACATCACTTGTTTTTGTGTAAATTCAGAGGAAACCACAACCCTTGAATGATTTTTTTTACTACTACAGACTATTCTCTTTTCCTTGACATCTGTGGCTTGTCAGCGTTACATTTTAGAGTGACAAAGTTGTTGCATCACCTTGTACTGTGCATATAAACACACACACACACACACATTTACCACCTCAGACCTTGCCATCCTCTTGCCATCCTCTTCAAAACTACACAGTGCATGACTTCAATTGCTTCAGCCTTGTGCCAATGCAGATCCAAAAACCCATTGTTTTTGTTTAAGGCTGCGCTTTGACCATGGCCTGAAGTGACAGCCACTTTCTCTCTCTCCTCCTTCCCCTTTTCCCTCCTGTCTTCTCCCTCACTATCTATGTCACTCTCCTCCCCCGGAGCTCCTTCAGTAGTAGCCCGGACCCCTTTGCTCTCTTTAAACCAACTGGATTTGTGCCTCCATAATGAACTCAGTCAGTGGAAGAGAATGAGCAGGATTAATCCAGCCAACGGCAAGGAGGGGATTTGATGATGTCATCTGTATGAATGAACCAGTTAGCGGATTATTCCCTCTGAGGTGGAAGCGATCCAAATAAATGAATCTGAACGCCGGGGCAAAAGGGTGGACGAGTTGGGGAAGGAATGTTGAAAAGGCAGACGTGCATTGTGCTCTTAAAACAGAAAAGGTGGACGAGGTGAGGAGTGAAACGAGGAAGGGAAAGATAGCCGGGCAGGACAAAAGAGAAGATAGAAACACAAAGTGAATAGGTGAGGGTGAAAATGATTGATGGGTGGGCCAAGGGAGACAAAAGAAAGGACAAATCAGTGGAAGAAGATATAGGTTAGTTTCAAACCTCCGTCTTTCCATCTGTCAGGACAAATGGCATGGTGAGAGGTTGGTCTGGGCAGACAGTGCTTAGTGGGAGGTGTCAGCTTTGAGCTATGGGAGTGCTGCAGGAATCTGTCCCGGAGGCCCCAGCTGTGGCAATCACTGCTCAGTGGGCCGCTAGGCCGGAGCAATCAGGCCACCAACAAGCCATCAGCTGAGCTCTCTCCCTTCTGTGTGCATCACCCACCTCTCCCATCTTTCTGATCACAAACATATAGTCCTGAAACTGCACAGGTGATTTACACAGCTGGCATTACGATGCATCTCTATTAACATCCGGAGTAAACACATGAAAACAACAAAGTCGCCTCACAAATCACCTCCCGAAGCAAAAAAGTTATGCTCCTGAAATGTAAACACCCGACTTTGTTTGCCATCGGTGTGCACAGTAGCTCAAATATCGGATGAAGATGTAGTGGCGCCGCCATGGTTACCACATGTACATACAGCAGCACAAAAGCTGTCACTGCAAAAGTGTGAGTCAGCAAGTAAATGTTTGTGCAAACACTCAAAAAAAAAAAAAACAGAGGCACAAGAGCAGTACATTTTTCTACCCAAAAGTACCACACCATTAATCACAAATGTAGCATCGCAGGTACAGGCGATGGGGACCCTCCAGGGACCAGATGTGCTCCTTCTGAGCCTCCATAAAGGGGATGGTTCTGGATTTTTGTGGGTGAAAATGTGCACATCTTCTGGATTGATTCTTCTAATATTGGTAGCAGACTATCTATACATCATGAACATTAGTCGCTTACAGGATTTTGCAGCAGGAAAGTAGCGTTAATTTCAAGTTGACCAAGCGGTGCATCGAATACAGTTGGTAATATGTCCCAATGGGAAGACGGAGAAGGTGTATACTATGATTACTTCACTATTAACTCCAATCAGATGATGCAAGATATGATCAGAGCAATAGTATGCACAAGAAAGCTGCTGGTGAACCTCCTTCTAAGGTGAAAAGCTGCAACTCCATGCACATTGGATGAAGTGCACGGCTCTATATTTGCTCTGGAGGAGAACTCGACTGAACTGTGCGTAATTTTAAAATTCAGAGGGAAAAAGCTGCACTTAAACCCACCTCTGGGTAATCCATTTTAACTTGTGCTAAAACTCTAAAAGAAAGATCTAAAAGAAAGGCAGATATACAGATGCATATTAAGAATGCTCTCCTGCTCTTTCCCGCTCCCCTCCCTTTCCCGTCTCCTCCTTCATAAAGGTCCTAATGAGTTGTCGGTGGAGCTGAGGCAAGACATCCGTAATGTGCCATGAAATATGTAAGCCAGGCCTTTTGGAAAGTGTGTCTCTTCATGCCCCTCCACCCACCTCCTCCCCCACCTCGTCTCCCACGAGGAGAAGGAGAGGAGGTTCCTTCGCTGATTAATGTCCTCAGCAATGGCGGTAGGGGCAGGTAAGGGGGCGTGGTGCAGCCCAACATATGAATCCATCCCGACACCCTCCCTTTCCCCCTAATTAGATTATTGGACTGATGAGGTAGCACCAAAGATTAAGTCCTTCATCAGTTCTGTGGAGGGAGAGAGGGGAGGGAGAGGAGGCGCACCATCCACTCTTCGTCGCCACTACATCCATCCACCCGTTCATTCCCATGGCGATGCTCAATCTGCAAAGCGATATTTTAGTTGCCGGTCAGAAACTTCTATTTCCAGACTGTACCTCCAGCTCAGGTGTGAAGGATTGTCCACTTTTAAGAAGGCGTGTCAGAATCCAATGTTCTGAATCCAGCATATGCCAGTGATTTGGACCCCTGTCCTCAGCCTCAACTTTTCCAGTTACCCAACAGGCTTATAAATCACCCACTGGATACATGGTGGAATTTTGGCTTCACAGTTCAGAGTGGCTGCCGGCCACCGTCTCACATCATGCATCAACTTACATGTACAAATGTGTGCGCTAGCTTAGTACAAGTACGGCTCTGACCCCTCTGTTGGATACCGGCCCGGCTGCTGTAACTGTGGGAGCTTGGCGGTGTGACCGGGCGGGTTCGGGGGCAGCTACTACTGCAGGACATCTACCCTCATAGCTTCCAGAGCGTGCACGTGAACATTAGCAGTGCGGACTATATTTGCATTTACATTTGGCAGCATACATGTCGTTACTCATGTACGAGGGAGTGTTTTTTACCAGCGCTCCTTTTCCGAAAATATCCTTAGAATTATGACTCATGATGTGTCCTCTGAACATAAGACCTTTGATGTCTTGTCACACCTCTCTTTTGATTGCAGTGTCACCATTTTATGAGTCTCTTTTCATAGAATGCTGCAGTTGGTGTGCAGTTGCCAGCAGGAGCCCAGATGACAAGTCAGGAAATGTCCTTGGCGAACGTAGTTGAAACAAAAGGTCTTACTGCTCGTGACATGAGTCATATTTTAGCTTGTCACTCTGCCCCTTTTTGTGTTAAGTGATACACATGGCAGACACTTCACTTGTCCCAGTTCTTAAAGGGAAAAAAAGCCCAGTTAGGATTCCCTTAATAAAACACATTTCAAGTAAATTACACTGCTGTGATATCAAGAGCAAACTCACTTGTGAGTACAGAGTAAAATGTAAATACTACTAAACTTAGCACATCTGAAAATATTAAGTCAAAGTTACTTAATTATACTAAAGTTGTACGACAAAATTAAATTAAGTTAAATTAAATTCTACTTGAGTTCACAGGGAGATTTCCACAAAGAAAGACCCTCACAGTGTTTCAAACCCAGGACCTGCTAATTGTGAAGTGGCAGCGCTAACGACCCAACGAAGATCACATGACTAATATGCAAATCAATCCCTCGTCTTATCCAGTGTTCAAGTATTATGCTGTATTGAAGCTAAAACATTCAACAATTTATCAGTGAAAATGTAACATTGTAACCCTCTGACACCGAGCGTATCCACGGCGATACAGAGTGACTAGCATAAACCAACTTACCGTAGTTCCTCGGCCATTTCCGCTAGCAACGTGATTCCAGCTTTTCATGTATATTACATACATTAAGGTAGTAATGCAGGGGAATTGAGTCATGCAGTGTTTCGTACATATTACCTACATTACGGTAGCGTATGGAAGCTCCGCTTGTCGTCTTTCAGAATCAGCTGGAATCACGTCGTTAGCGCAGATAGCCGAGGAATTACGATGATTTGATTGACACGTCACTTCCTGTCAGCAGCTAAATGTTCGGGGTAAAAGGGTTAAGTTGCTCATAAAGACAAACCAGCTGCATTCAAAACATCTTCGACACACATTGTAATGTAAGATTGAGCAATTTGGCAAAATTATTATCGTAAAACCTTTTGGCTTTCTCACTGCAACGGCAGAATTCAGTCGTGCACTCAGGACCAGTGCACTTTAAATATGCCATTAAAATCTCAATGCTTCAGAACATATTGAACTTGCATAACCCTGTGCATGCGTGTTAGACTAACTAGATTAACATTTACTTCTAAGTTTATATGCAGTAATGTAAATCGTAGGAATAAATCCAAAATAAAACTTACTTCGGACATCATCATTCAAATATGGTGAATGAAACGTTACATGTAGATGTTTTTATTTACAAAATTGTAGTTCTTACCACATCTTAATTAACTCAAAGTGCAGTAGTGAAACATTATGGTGTCCCTGTGCAACTTATTTCTGACCACTGCCAGTCATGGTGCATGGTCTTATTATGTTTGAATGTACATGTGTAGCTTTGAAGTGACTTCTTGGCTGATTTCCAGGAAAGTTTGTAAGGGTAAGTTTCTATATGTACATGTGCTGTATCTGTGTGCAATGTGTCAGCTCAAGGACAATGGACTGAACTGACTGCTGGACATGTGGTGTGTCCCATAATGGAAGTCAGTGTAATAGTTTATAAAAGATGCCAAACGGCAATATTCAGTTTGGAGTGTTTTTCTTCTTTTAGCCTGACTTTTTGCCACAAATCGATCGGCTTAGTGGTGTGCAAATGTATCTTTACCACCTTTAAATGCTTGTTTCCAAGACATGTGCCTGGCACCTCTAAAGAAACATATTTACAATACAGCAAATGTTAGCAGTTTTGTCAGTGGGAAAGCAGCTTACATGAAAGCAGGTCTTTAAAAATGTAATTTAAAGAATAGTAAAACAGTTTGGAAATTGTGTCGTGTTTAGGGAAGTAAGCATTAGCATTGTTATCAACTTCCAGCATTTGCTCATTCACATCACTTGCTGCAGCCTCTGCAAATGTAATGTGTTTGTTGGTCGGTGTGTTTTTGTGTGTGTGTGTCTAAGTGTGTTTTTGTAGGCTATTAGGCCAGAGGGGATGGTATCAACTGGAGCTTCCCTGGAAGATTTCCAGGAGTGTGTGTGTGTGCGTGTGTTCATGCAAACACACTGTTTCTATGCCTGCACTGTGCCGAGTGGTTGGTTGATTAAAGACCTTCCCTGATCTTTTTTTTTTTTTTTTTTTTTTTTTTTTTTTTTTTTCATTGCTTTTTTTTTTTTTTTTTGGTCCCTTTTT
>OOFC01029506.1:0-20695 GCA_900323345.1 Pseudochromis fuscus | reverse complement strand
GTAGTCGAGAGGGGGATTTCTAACCAGCGTCTGCTTCTCAGCGGTATTTTATCGCTTTTGTTTTTTACCCGGGGCATGTGAGGCTTCTCAATCTGGATCTGTGTACATTATAAACGGGGATCAAGCCACTTCGTCGTCTTTTTTATTTTTATCTCCACTTTCTTGGCTCCACCATGTCCACCATGCTGCCGAACACGGCGCTTTACGCGGCGAAGAAACGAAAGAAGCCGGTGCAGAAAATGTAAGTAAACAACTTAAAAACACCCAAAAATCACTTGAATACTTCCTCATATTTACTTATACTGTACATATGATACCTAACAATCCAAAACAATAACTTTATAATCTCTAGAATGTGCCAAAAAGACTTCTAAAGGTGCTTTATTTATACTTTTACTGTAAAACCAGTGTAATACCACCATTATAAACGATGCCTGTGCTTTCCTGTAGACTTTATAATGGCATACAGTCCACAGAAACTCCATGTACCGTGCTTCTGTTGCACTATAATCTGTGTTATTTTATTCCCAAAGCATGTACAGATACACAAGCTCTTCTCTAGGTGCAGCTGTGCAAACATTTCCATGCACTGCAGCCTGTGTTATATGGTAATAATAAGACTTCAGAAGTAGTAAGTGTGTCTCTATATGTGCAATAGAAGCTACATTGTTGAATCCATAAGGCCATAAAGTGTATTTTCCCCCTCCTGTGGTTATGCAATGTTGGCCAGCCAAGTCCAACAACACTGCAGGCCTCTCCAGCACGGAAAATAAAGAAAACTGTTGCTTCAGTATCATTTAAATCTAATTATACCACACGAGACAGCTGGACTTCCCAGACTGATTCGTGCAAATGGTCCCCGAGCTTCAAAAACTAGAAACTCAAACCTCTGGAGCAGATGTGTTGGACTGGAATTTATTATATTTTGTGAGTTTTTCTTTTTGTGTGTGTGTGTGTGTGAGCGTGGGCTCTGAACAGTAGAGCGAGTGAAACCCCACATCAGTAAAATCTTCACAGCACCTTCTCCTGATTCTGCATCTGATTTAAGAAAACATGTATGGGCCTTTTTTTCTCTTCCTCCCTCGGATTCCCCTTCGAGGACCCTAGGAGGGCCCCTGACCACAATTTGAGAACCACTGCAGCACCGGAAAATCATTCTTCAGGGTTGTATGTACACAAGCAAGGAACCATTTTTGATTCTTTTACTCATTGCAGGAAATGAACACTCTTTGTTGCAAGTGCAAAAATGTTTGTACTGCACCTTTATATTTAGACAGATTACAAACTGATCCCTAACTGTGCTGTAAAGAACCCATTGGACAGGAACAGCCCCCATGGCACCAAACTAAACTGTTCTCAAATTAATCATTAATGCAACAAGCCCTGAGTACTTCCTGTATGTTCTTCATAGACCCTTAAAAGTATTTAACACTTAGCTATGCTGGGAAGAATTTTATAGTTCTTTAATGAACCTTATTTTATTGGTTCTTTATGTAAATGTGTCTTTAAAGAGGTTCCATGTTCAAAAAGTTCCTCCTCGAATCGTAACGCCTCGATAAAGAACCATTAGATATTCCCTATGAGACTTTATACTAGAAAAACTACACTTAAAATAGTATCACAGTCGTTAGGTTCTCACTAGAACCCTGTAGACAGATTTTCTAAAGCACCATACTGATGATATCTTTTACTTTTTGATGCTGTGAAGAAGGTTTCTGTCCAGATTTCAAATGTACTGTGTATCGGGAACCATTTAGGGTTCTATAAAGAACCTCGTGTGTTCTGAAGAACCATTAGAGGGGTTCTCTTTAGTACCATTGTTTATTTCAAACCCTTTAAAGAAGCTACCAGAGCACCATGCTATAATCGTCCTTTCAAAGTGCTCTAAACAAACTTTAAAAAAGGTTCTCCATAGCACCATGGTAGTTTTTAACCTTTTAAAGTTCTGTAAAGGAACTTCAGAGTTGTTCTACCAAAGCACCATGTTATAACAGGTGATTTTAACCACTTTAAAGTGCTGTAAATAATCCTCAGACGGGTTCTGTGTTTCATCATGGTTCATTTCAAACCCATGAAAGTTCTGTAAACAAACTTAAGGAAGGTTCTTTGTTGGGCCGTGGTTCTTTTTAAAGCTTTTAAATGTCCTGTAAAGAAACTTAAGAAGAGTTCTAACCCCTCAGATGTTTTAAAGAAATTTTAAAGTTGTTCCTGATTGTTCTGTAAATAAACTTTAGACCAGCTGTCCTTAGCACCATGGTTCTGTACCTAAGAGAAACTTAAGAAGACGTTCTCCCCAAGCAGCATGCTGTAATTATACATTTTAACCTTTTCAGATATATTAAAAGACTTTTAATAGGGTTCTTGATATGACAGTGGTTCATGTTACAGCCGTCAGAGTGCTGTACAGAACTTATAGAGACGTTCTACCAAAGCACCACGCTGTACTTACTCATTTTACCTTCTTAAAAGTACAGTAGAGAAGGTTTAGAGGAGTTCTCTAAAGCACCCTGGTTCTTTCAAATCCTTCAAAGTGCTGTAGATAAACCCCAGACTGGTTCTCTAAAGCACCGTGCTGTAATTATTCATTTTAACTTCCTAAAAGTGGAGTAAAGGAGTCCTCTAAAGCACTGTGCTTCTTTTTGAACCTTTCAAAGTGCTGTAAACAAACCCCAGACTGGTTCTCCAAAGTATTGTGCTGATATGTTTTGCCCTCCACCCTCGGCGGTGCCGTGAAGAACCCTGTGAGAACACGAGCGCCGCTCTGAGCCACGCCGTCTTCCCTCGCTGTGATTTTTACCAGTTTGTGATTTCTTTAACTTTAACAAGCCAGACGGAGTGTTAACTGCTCCGTACAGAACCACAGGCCCGAGCAGGGAACCACGGTAGAACCCTGCCAGAACCGTGGTTTCAGCGTGTGTGTGGTACTACCTGCATTAATCATAATCAGGACGTGGAGCGAGAGCGCTCTCACGCGATGTTTCCACGAGGGAGGAGGGAGGCAGGGAGGATGGCGTAATGTGAGACTCGCTCTGTTTTTTTTCTCCTCCTCCTCCGACTGCCACAACATACTTCTTCCCGTCTTTCCTTCTGTCTCGCTGTGTGTTTTTTTGGGGGGGTTGTTTTTTTCCTCCCTCCCTCGACTCAAATTAACATAGTTCTGTGTCACGCAAACGGTTACGTAAGTCTGCCATGTTCGGTTTTTTAGGAAAAGTAGCTCTCAGGGAGTTTATCTTTTCTTTTCGGACCGAGTGAGTGTGCGAGTGAGTGAGTTATGAGTGTGTGTCGGTGAGTGTGTGTGTGTTTAACCCACAGACAGACAGGTCTGGAGGCGGCGTTACAGCGGTCCAGCCCGAGGCGGTGTACCTTTGTGTTTACACTGCATTGTAAAAGTAGAACATTTAAATTTATGGTAATGTGTGTGAGACAGAATAAGGGTGAAAACTCAGGAAGCTCAACAAAAGAGGACAGAAGTTTGTGGACAGCAGTGTGCAACAAGTACGACTCCAAAGTTCATCCAAGGCTAAAACATGCATCCAATATACTGGAACCTGGAGAATACACCAAGGAAATAAAAGAAAACAATAAATAAAATGTATCAAATTTGTAAACATTAATTTCAGGGATGCAATCAAACAATAAAATGTCAACATACTCACTTTTTGTTATTTTCTTACCTTCAGATTTCAGCGCATTAAGAGTAATAACGTCTCTTTTATGATGCTGCTTCATGGGGATTTTTCTCATCAGCAGTGCTGCGAGGAGCCGCTTGGACAAATTAGCATCCAGCTCTCTTTTGGTTTTTCTTCTGGCTTCGTGCACGGCACCATTGTCAAATTGAAACAAGAAAAAGAGCCGTCCCCAGAGCTCACTATTGTCTAAAACATCATTGTGTTGTGCAGCATTAAGCCGATCGGGTGACGGCCATGATGTACCCGACCCTTTCTTCCCGTTATTGAGTCGTGGCAGCACATTCTCCTTTGGTTGTTTTGTTTTTAAAATGTTGACAGCAGCGGTTTCCCAGAGACCAAAGTAACGTCTTCATGCCTGGTGTTGTCCAAAACCTCTAAAATATTCAATTTGCAGTGACAGAAAACAAAGAAAAGCAGCAAATGAGGAGCAAATGTTTGGTGTTTTGTGCTGGAAAAACAATTAATTGATCATTTAAATTTAGGACTTCAGTACTGGTGCATCTCCAATAGGATGTCCACATACTTTTGGCCTGAAGTCTCTTCACAACTTTTGTGGTTTTCTCTTCCTTGAGGCCAACGTCTTCACACCTTGTGTTGTCGAAACCCCGACATATTCAGTCCATTCCTTCATCTTCTGTACCCGCTTATCCTGATTGGATCGTGAGGGTCTGGTGGAGCCTATCCCATGTGGCAACAGGTGAGAGGCGGGGTCCACCTTGGACATTTTGCCATGGCCAACACAAAGACCGGCAACCATCCACACTCACACCTATGGACAATTTAGACTCATCAATTAACCTAACAAGGTAATTGGTGTGTCCACATACTTTTGGCCACATGTAGTCGGGATGCTGAGGGGTCTTTGCAGGACTTTTGGAGGCTTTAGGTCGAGTGTGTGTTTGTTTTCTTTCATTGTGAAACGAGCTGGTCGGCTGCCGGTCGTCGGTCTTCGTCCCCTCGTCCTCCTGACATGTGTCGGAGCAGCTGGGAGTCTTTTCGCTCTGATAATTCTCATGTACTTTAAATTGGTGAAATGTGTCGGTGCAGATGGACCGTGTTCACCGCTGGCCTGCAGATGACGTCCGGACCCGACTCGTGTGGAGGGAAGTCGGTCAGATGCTGCTGCTGCTGCTGCTCGGAGATTTTTCTGTTGTGTTTTGGCGGATGTGGGTTTTTTTGTGCGCGGAGGTCACGCTGGTGTGTTACTGACCGTCCCGCTGCTGCAGACACACTGGTTCTCTCATGACTGACATGTGACGGACATCAGCCGCCCGGCTTTCACTTCCTGGTTGCTATGACAACGACTGAGGTCACAGCAACGACGCAACTGAGGGAACACACCCCGAAAATGTGAAATTAAACATCAAAACAACGCAACATGCAACAAAAGATCAACTTGTTGGATAAATTTATCAAGAAAACACCAAATAAAGAAGTTTACATAGATAAAATACACATTTTGAAAAGATGCCTTCAGCCTGTTGTGTGCAGTAATGTCAGATTTATTATGATTTCACACAGGATTTTAGCTAAACATTAACTTATATTGTTAAATTAATCTGTTATTAATCAATAATGAACAAGTAATTGAAGAATTAACATGTATACTCAACTTTAAATGAGTTTTTCTGCCAGTTAATGTTCATTGTTGTCGTGTTTATACCCCTTTGTGGTATTTTTTAGAGGTGTCTCAAGATCATATTGTGTTTACTTTTGTGACATTTGTTGCGTTCCAACCCTTTGATGTTGTTTTTTTTTAGTTTCTTTGCACTGGGGAAGTAACATGTAAGCGTGATTATCTTCACGAGCTTCGAGGTCATATCAGTTCTTCTGCTTTCCACTGATATCTGTCATAGTTGTTGTGCAGCAGGTGTAGGGTTGCAGGTATTATAAGGGCCGTGGTGTCCGGTTTTCCCGAGCCCGATACTCCTCTTGTGCAGTTCTTCCTGTATCATAACTCCAGTGGGGACCGGGCGCCAAAATCGTATTTAGTTTCTTTTGTTCTGATAAGGTGTCGTTGCCCCGGCGGAGACAAAGTGCCTTTGTGTGAACGCAGGGGAGTGTTTCTTCGGGTCCACGCACACATACACTCACATATATATATACAGTCCACGCCCCTTCCAGGACAGATCTGCGAGATAAAGCGAGCAGCAACAACACTGGCTGCTCATTGTTCTCGCTGGGAGTTGTGCCGTCAGGAATGCGGCGATAGCCATCTCGCCTCCATTGCAGATACGTCGTGCTCTGGAGTATTATTGGAAGCAGATGTCTTATTTACAGGAGGGAGGGAGGGAAGGAGCGAAGTCAAGGTCCACGTTTGACACATTTATGTTACTGTAACACGCTATTTTTAACCTTTACCTGCACCACAACTGCTTTTATACTTTACAAATAAATCATAGAGGTATTTGTATCCTTTTTTTAGATACATTAATCTGCGAAACCCGACTTTTCTCTTTTTAAATGAGTTTTTGTGCCACTTAATGTTGATTTTTGAAATATTTTTGTCACTTTGTAGAACAAAACACCCTTAATTTCTTCTTATGATCCAGTTTTCTGCCACTTAACATGTATTTTTGACTTGCTTCTAATATTTAATGTTATTTTTTAGAACAATTCACAAGTGACATCCACCTTTACTCAGCTTTATCTAAGTTTTTTTTGCCATTTAATGTTCATTTTTGACTAGTTTCCCCCCCGTTTTGGTTGTATCTTGTAGTATTTTGGTCAAGTTTTAGGATTTAACCAGTGAAATCTGATTTTAGCACATAGTTTACAGTATATTATCCTGACAGTTCAGACATGAGTTTTATTCTGTTTGTTGTTATTTTTAAAAGGCATGTTTTTCTTTTTCAGCTTGAACTTTGACTTATCCTTTTGTTTTTAGACAGCTACACTCACAGTCCAGATATGAGTGTATTGGTATTTTTCAGAGGCATTTTAAAGATGTTAACTTGACATTTTTTGTCTGAATTTACCTTATGTCTTGAGAGGCTTAAGGTGTTACAGATCAAACATGAGTTTTCAAGATATTGCTTCTTACTGTCTGTGTAATATTTAGAAATTAAACCTTCCACCGGTTGAAGTGAAAGTTTGGCAAATAAAACTCGAGACGTGTTTAGTAAAACCAGAAGCACAACAGGACAGAAAGTGGGTTTTCTTGCTGCGTTTATCTAATATTTTGAGGCATATTTGTGTGTTTAATGTGGTTTTATTGACTGAAAATAAACTTTACAAACTTCTTCTCGAGGTGCGCCTCTAGCTCCTGCAGTGGTTTGTGTTCCCTGCAACTTCAGACCAGAAATCAGGAGGTTAAAGGGTCAAACGCCGCAGAAAGTATGCAGTAATGCAGGTGCACACACACACACACACACTCTCACACACACACACACGAGCGGCCTCACCTGACCTGAAATTCCCCAGCGGAGTCATCAGCACGAACATCTGAAGCTGATTTACCAGGAGGAGCAGCAGACGTGCAGCTGCTCGGCGTGAGCCCGACCTGTGACCTGCCGGGTCACAGGTTGGATTCCCACAGCGGGCAGACGCCCTGCTGAAGTGCCCTCGAGCATAACGCCAATACTAGTCAACAGCATTTACAAAATAAATGTAAAATAACGAGCATGTCTGCAGCTCCTTCTGCTTAGACTGTCACCGTGTGTGTGTCTAATTACACACATGACAAACTTCTGTGTGTGTGTTAAGATAAAGTTTTAATGTATTTACACACATATTTTTTTTTTCTGCAACAGGCCCTCGTATACACACAAACACAAGTCTGAAAGTTTTAAAACTCGCTCTGTAGATCTGACTCCTTTTGAGTTTGTTGTTGCAAAACTTTAATTTTACATGTTGCAGACAATAGCTGGCGTGGGCCGTGATTGACAGGAGGCGGAGCTGAACAACCACAGAGTATGTTAGTTATTGGTTCAAAGATTTATTTTAGGAGGGGAACTACACTTGGAAACTTGTTTTCTCCCAGAAGTGAATGTGATGGAGAAAGCGTGTGTCCAGTGTTGGTCAAACTGTGTCAAACACGTGTCCCGAACCCGAGCAGATCTCCGTGTAAACGCGATTCATCTCCAGGGCTCGGTTTGAAGGTGCTCCGCAGCTTCACACCTTCCCTGGGAAAAAGAAAAGCCCCTCTGTGCGGCGGACGCCTGGTTCGAGTTAGTGGACGAGGAGCCGCCGGGTTCACCGCCGGTCATCGGAGTTCAGTTACAGATACAGACCTGCTTTCTGCCGCCGCCGCCGCTCTTCCTTCATCTTGACCCGCCGCCGCGAGCCACCAAGGGTTTATTTACCTCTTCACACAAGTTACAACAACAGAGTCTTTATCAGTGATGAAGTTCAAGGTTTATTTTAATAACACATGAGGGCAGATATGGAAACTGATAGCAGGGGATGGTGGAGTTTTTGCTCAAATTTTCCTCCTGTCTGGATGGAAAGTCTAATGAAGGACTGGAATACACGACTGAATATTCAAATAAATAAAATATGCAAAGAAAATAAAACATCCCCTCAGGTTTTTCCATCGATCTGGACGTGGATCTCTTCTGACTCGGCTGCTGTGAGTCTTGTTTTGACGGAGCAGACTTCAACACAGAGGAGGTAAACAAGTCCATGGAAAACAGGTGACATCATCCTGCTCACCTGGTTCCCATGGCAACAGTGGATGGGAGCAGCAGCTGCCTCCGGAGAGTCGAGGTGGTCCGGAGCTGTGGAGGAAAACAAACAAACAAACGGAGGATTTTAAATTGATGTGTGATGATATAAAGATTATACAGACTAAACAATTTAAAGACACAGACACACCTTTATTTTATTAGATTTCCCCGTGTGTCACGTCTCATCACGACCTCTGAAGTCGACATTTAGATAAAAAAGTTTGCCCATTAAAGTCTGTGTCTGTCTGTGTCTGCAGCCCCAAACCTCCACCTCCCGATGGCGCCAAGTCCAACCCGTCCAAACGCCACCGCGACCGGCTCAACGGCGAGCTGGACAAACTCACCAGCCTGCTGCCCTTCACAGAGGAGGTCCGGGCCCGACTGGACAAGCTGTCCGTCCTCCGCCTCAGTGTCGGCTACCTGAAGGTCAAGAGCTTCTTTAACGGTGAGTTGATTTTTTTTGTAATCCTCTAAACGTTTTCATACAGATGTGACGTCCATGAGTCATGTTTGACTCCAGGTGTGTTGCTGAACATCACAGCTGAGGGTTTATGACTGTGGCTGTAAAACGCTTCATTTCTGTCGTCTTCTGTGAGGGAGGAGGTTTGAAGACTCATGTACCAGGAAAACAATCTCCTGTCTCTGCTCTGTCACTTGAAGAATTATCAGCCAACACAGCCGCCATATTGGTACAGGGCAGCTGCTCCTCCGACCTACTAATACACAGAGTTTTTGACTTATAAGCAGTTAGGTTTGTTACAAATTCAAAATGTGAATTCATGATACAGGATTCTTTGTCTTTTGCAGAAGGTTACAAAACAACCAAAACTTCAACCTCAAAGAATATTGTGATATCAAGGAAAATTTTTCACACTTAACACACAATTTGAGGCTTAGTTTCACATTAAATCTATTTATATAAAAGTTATAAAATACTTAAAAACATTTATAAAAGTATTTATAAATGTAAAAACTGGTGTAATAACTAAAATAATGATATTAAATATCTGAGTTACACAAATCTGTGTCAAATTGTCACTTACTGTCAAATTATTGGTAAGACATAAATAAACAAAGTTTCTTTTTAAGAATTTTTTAAATGTAACGTTCTGTAATGTAATGTTTAAAATGAACTTACTTTCTGTATTTAGGTTCTGCCTGTCAATTATACAGTATACAATGTAGCAGTAATGATTTCTAGATCACCTATATTTTGATATCAGTCCTATTTGAAAGTATTCTGACATATTTGTGGCAGTTTACCACCTCCGGTTGTGAAACCTTTATAAAAACATCATCAACCAATCAAATCCATTGGTTGGTTAATGTGTATTTAGATCAGATGAATCTGATTGAGTGCCCTGATGTAGCCCCGCAGTGTGCAGAAAAATGTCGGTGTGAACCTGACCTCAGTCTGTGCCTGATACTGGAAGTAGATCATTTCTGCAGACATGGTTAAAGGGTAAATGTCTAGACTGCAAACAGACACATATTTTTGTGCACACTTGTGAGACAGGGTGCAACAAACAACCAGAAGTGAGAAAGGATGATATGAATAGTTCTGTATTTTTTGCAGCTGTGGAGTGAAACAGTCACAGTTTTAGGTTTGTTCTGCAGCTTGTTGCCGGGGCGACGCTCTCCGACCTCGTTTAAAAGACAGATCTCTCCACCGGGGCTCAGTAGATTATTTATCAAAAAGTAAATGAAGCCCTATCTCTGTCAGCATGCTGCACAGATCACTGAGGTTATTTGAGTTTCCAGAGAACTTCCTCGCTTTGTTCTGCAGCCTCCATCGGATCCAGACAAGGCCTCTATTTACAGTAAATGGGAGGCGAGGGTGTGGTCGTCACCAGCTGAGAGGCTATATCAGTGCAGGACTGTGAAATTTGGCCCTTCTGGCTCTCCGTATATTTGGATCGGGGCTCCTCAGCAACAGGGAGGTGTGAAGTGGAAGGAGAAGAGGCGAGCATTTCTCTGTAAATGTTGTCGCGCGCACCTGTTTCTGTGCTCGGGGCTAAAATACTAATGTACACATGTACGTCCTGTACAGTGCTGCAAGTAACAGACAGAGTGACGTGTGTTTGTTGAATGATGTCTGATTTCAGCTTCTTGTGTGACAGTTTTCTGAACTACGGATTGTTTTTTGCACAAAGAGAAGAATTTAAATATCTTTTTAAAGTATATTTTGCACAACAAGCAGCCCTGATACAAACAGATAAAAAAAAGATACAAAAAATTAGAAACAAAAAACATCTTTGTATCTTATTGTGGAAGAATTCATCATCATTAAGTCGATATTAAACTTCAAGAAGAGGGGATGTAGTGGGCGTTGATAATTAGATTGACCGGTCTCATACCCATTGGACAGTGTCCTCGGGTTCAAGGGTCAGACCCGCCTCCTCACTCCTCAATTCACATCCATATATGGTCACTGCTGGCCCCAGAACATGGCAACGTTCAAATACCAAACTCCTGGCTTCAAAATAAGAGTCTATGGGTGCAAGCTTTATTGTGCATTGTCTAGTCTTTATTTAGAAATATGCATTTATTTTTATGTTATTGTGATTGAATAGTAAGTGCGGTGCAGGAGTGAGCAGATGAGTTTGTCTCTATCGCCATAACAACGTGCTCAGCATCCTTCTGCACGTCCAGGTGAGATGTTTAAAGTAAACACTTATTTACGACTCTATTGGCTAATAAAATTTGAACGTCTCACATAAATTCTCCCAGCGCTCAACAAAACCACAAAGCAGGTAATCAGAGCGCACATCAGAGAGCGAGGAGGTGATGCGTCGCCAAATGCTGGAATCATAAAAGCGCTTTGCTTTATTGTCTTGAGAAACGAGGCCCTCGCCGCTGGAATCAATGGGAGTTTTTGTTCCGAGTAAGAGGCAGCGGAGTGAGCCAGAAATCTCAGCCGCTGGCGAGTGATCAATGAGTCACCTGCATTGACTAACCACCCGATCAACCCCCTGCAGACATGTTAGGGCCTAAAAAACTGACTCTTTCATGTGTGTGTGTGTGCAGTTTGTAGCAACACCGTCAACCTGCTGCCAAAGGAAACAACTGTTGCTTAGGACTCATCAATTATTTGTCAAGCTGAACAAATGTATTTGGACACAGCGGCGGGCGTCTGGTTACTCTCACACTGTCACCCTGGCTCCAGCAGCTTCCTCCAGCGCTCTTATTTTGAAAGGAAGAGAAATCAAGTTAAGTAAAATCGATTACATTGGAGATTTAAAAGGTGTAAAACCAGACAGGCGCGAGCCAAAACCAGACAAACCACAGCCGTCTAATATCATAAAATCCATGTTGATATAAACACCTGAGAAACGTACAAATTAATCATTAATCCTTCGTTATGTGAACGCGTTTAGCTCCCCTTACTTTCTAAAAGCCTCGCCTGGTAGCTGGTAATTTTCATTTTGATTGCAACACACAAACCGTCAATTATTTATCTCGGTGATTACAGGCTGACAGGCCGAGAACAGATTTATCAATCAGCTGGATCCACTGATTGCCTACGAGCAGCATATTGGAGGAAAATAAAAGCATGCAGAAGACGGAGATTTAGTTACAGCTCCATATTCGTCCCCCTCCTCACGAACGCCGATCTCCCTCCCACTGAGCCCCACCCGTTTCCTGTGGCGGCCCCTGTAGCACCCCGGGGGCCCCTTTTCCTTCAACTGTTCGGCCTCCTCCTCCTCCTCCTCCTCCTCCTCCTTCCTCGTACGTCTGAAGTTCACAGCTCGCCCCCTCCCACCCCCCTCCACCTCCACCTCAAACAAACGCTGCAGGACTCCAGTTTGTTGTTACAGCGGGGAGGCCTGTTCGCACGGCAGACCTGCACCGGGACAACTCAGGGCTTTATGCATTCATAAAACCCTCCAACACACACACACACACACACACACTTAAAGATCCCCCAACTTCACCCCTCCTTCAAAGGTTTCTTTGAAAGCTCACTTTTAGTGCATGCATTTGATGTTGCATTGTGGTGCATGTGATTATCCAGCTTCTCTTCAGCATTAAAACATCCTCATTACTACATGGACTCTGTGACCTCCCCCTGAATGTCCCGGTGGAGCGTTTGTCTTGTGATGTATCATCCGTTGAACAGGATGTTTGGGTGAAACGGTGCTGGAGGTGTGAATGTAAGTGTGACTGTGTGAGCTGCATCATAATCCTAAAAATAATAATCCTCTGTGTAGTCTGTTATTTCTCTCTTGCTCTCGCTCTGTGTCTTTTCTTTGCATCTTCGCCCTCCTCTAATTCGGATTGTTTGCACGGCCAGCTGAGATAAAAGTACTTTAACAGTCAAATAAAAAGCAGACATCAAAAGTCAGGAAATTATCATAAGTGGACAAGATAAAAGGACAAGGACAGAAAAATTATAGTGAAAACAATGTAACAAAAGACAGAAAAAAGCAGCTCCATAAAATTCAGTTTACAAGGTGATTTTAGAAGATACAGTGCAGCTGCTGCAGTCGAGATGTTAATGTTCAATTGAAGCTGTCTTGTTAACCTGGAGTGTGTGTGTGTGTGTGTGTTTCTTTGTATTAATTCGAAGCAGAACAGATGCAGGTGGGAGATTATCTCCAAACTCATGCAGTACGTTGCAGAGTAATGAAGCAGGGATTGTGATATCAAGCCAAGTATGATATCAAATATGATGTTAAGATGTTTAAAAGATTTAATCAGTCCTGCTTGATGTTCTCCAAGGTTTTCAACCTTATTTTATCCAACAAGTGCTCGAAAATGTTAAACGTTAAATGAAGATTAAAACAGATAATCAGCTCAGTTTCTTAAAGTTTCCAAGATCTTGTCACATTTTCTTGTCTGGACCATCCTCTAAGTTTATGTGATTTTAATTTCCATGCCTGTTGTATCTCCTGCAACGTTGTGCTTGATCAAAACTAAAGATTACTGAGGTTTTGTTTGTTGCATGAGGCCACAAACGTGTGATTGTTGATCTTTATTTTTGAAATGCCTCTCTGGTGAATCTCTCAGACCAGGACAGCGACAGGACAGGAAGTGGCTTTGATATTCTTAGCTCCTGAGCGTAGACTCAACCTTGGCATGTGGGAAAATCTTCATATTTTCCAAGCAGAAGTCCTAAAAAAAAAGCTCGACAATGGTCTGAAAACGGAGGCTGAGAAAGACTCCTCTGTATCTTCACCGCTTTTGTCTTTTCCCAAAGACACAGACAGAGACAGACAGACATCAACATGTCCTTTGTCTGCTGCTCGGTGAAGCCGTCCGTCCCTGGGCTGTTGTGTTCGGGCCAGACGCTGATGGCAGCAGGAGTCTCTCAATTAGATTATTCTTCGTGAGGAATTCGGATGAACCACAAGACCTCCGAGGCTGAGAAAGCTCGGTGTTTGCCAACAAAGACATGCCTCCCACTCCACGGTCATTTAAACACCGGCCAACCCTCCGAGTCCTGCCATGAAAAGAGTCCAATAAGGTCTCCAAATGGGCGAGTGGATACCTGACAACGTGGCCAAAGTCTGAAAAATATCCCAGACAGAATCAAGGATTAGACAGGTGTATTTAAGCCGCATGCATAATGACATTTAAGGAAAAATATCTGAGTCGGGCAAAGCTTATTGTCCAAACCAGGAACACAAAGTCTGCAAGTTTTCAACTGATTTTAAAAGTAATCAGAGAGAATTGGTGAATAAATAAAAATAAATCCGACGAGATATTTGAAAAACAGAGGGTAAAATCTGTGTCTGCGTCCGTGGTGAATCCCTCATTGTGATTTCCAAACACATGTTTCCCAGCATGCCTGAGTGAACAAAGACGACCCGGGAGTGTAAAGGCTCATGGGAAGGCCAGGCCGGTGCGTCGGTCCGGCAGGATGTGGCTGAGAAAGAGACGCTCTGTGTCCGTCCTCTCGTCCCGCGGCTCGGCCCTCGAGGGAGAGACGGGAGACGATGGGCTGCTGGGAAACGCCCGGGGGTTCGATCCCATTTCTGACGCTCACAACACCGGCATTGTTCCACAGCATGAACACTTTCTGAACCAGACCTCCCTCATGTTCAGACACGGCTCTGTTTTTATCCTCTCTGGCTTTTCCCTCTTTCTTTTCTTCTCTCTTTGCCTCCGTCGACTACAAAGCTCTTTGTTAACTTGCATCATCTCAGAAATACTTTTTGTATTCTCCGTAGATGTAACCAGACAGTACCTAATGTCTGCTACTGGCCTGGCAGACGCTGAATACACTCCCTGGCTCTGTTATTGTTCATGTGATATTCAAACACAGGCCAAAACAACTATTAATAAATGCACAAAAGTGATGAAAAATATTCATAAATAAGAAGTTAATGAAGATGTAAAGCTAGAAAGTAACACATGGAGCACAAAGAAATGCAGAACAAAAGCAAAAAGATGCAAAAGAAATGCAAGATGGCCTCAAAAATATGTGAAAATATGTAAGATGCACATCAAGACATACGAGTAGATGCAAAATATTCAAAAAGATGCATTAAAAGTGAAGCAAATTGGCCTGAAAAAGATGCCTAATGTCAAAAAAAGGACATAAGTGGACCATAAAAGCCACAAAACAATGCAAAAAGAGACAAAAAATAGCCACAGAGACACTCAAAACAACAACAAAGAGTTACAAAACAAGCCTAAAGCAATGCAATATGGCTTAAAGAAGATGTAAACATCCAAAAAGATACACTACAGTCCACATAGTGACATAAAACAACCACAAAAAGATGAAAAAATGTCCACAGTGAACTACAAAGGAATGCAACATGACCACAAATTAAAAGATAAAAGACAAATATAAAATGCACCACAAGAGGACACACACAAAACAACCACAATATCCACACAGGGACATAAAAAACCCACAAAATGTTAGAAAGTGGACCACAAAGCTGTGCAACAAGACTGCAAATAAAACAGTAAAATACCAGAATTCAAAACACCTGCAATGTGATGCAAAATGTCCAAAAAGACATGCAAGCTAATGCACAATGACCACAAAGGAAAGGACGACAACATCACACACAAAATCATCCAAAGAAGTGGGCAACAGACTCAGAATGATGCAAAATGGCTGCAAACAAAAATCGAGGACAATGCTGCTTTCTTTTCTCACATTATTCTCTCCTGGTGTGTGACGTGTGTGGGCGGACATGTTTACTCGGCTGCCGCTGGATAAAGGAGCTTTATCACACCTGAGAACGACAGCAGAGAAAGTCAAGGATGATGGATCTCGCCTGCACCGGCACATCCACACAGCGACACAAGCTTTGTGTTCACATTTGAGGATGGAGAGTATGATCTGATGAAGATGGTGTGTGTTTGTGGAGACTCGCAGCGATCAGTCTGAGGCTGTGACATTTTTCCAGCGTGGCTGCGTTTGGTTTTTGGGGTGAAGTCTTCATTCTGCTGCTGATGATGAGGCCCCGGCAGAGGAGATTTCTGGCTGTGCATGGCCGTAATTTGTGGTCTTATAATAGCTCGGCTGAACTTCCCTCCTTCGCTGTGCCTCAGGAAACACACACACATGCATGCATATACACACACTTGCTTTTTTCTTTGTTACACACTCGTGTTTTTTTTCTCTCGACATGCACACGCCCTTCCCCCCTCCATCTTCCATGCGTTTTCCAGATGTGTTTCCAGTGTCGGACTCAGGCCTCAGTCAGATATTCTCAGCAGATTAAAGCTGCTGCAGAGCGACGAGCTTCCGCTTTGTGAACCCCGTGACCTCTGACCTGTGTCAGGATGGAGGACGGAGGACTTTGGAGACATAGATAGATAGATAACGGTATATTAGACCCTGTTTACACTTGGTTTTAAGATGCCTGAAAGGGACGGAGCAACTAGGGCAAAGCTGAGGTGCAGAAAAACTGCACTACTCTCGATTGCCACTAGAGGCTGCCTCCAAAAAACTTTTTCTTTGAGTCATTTTGATGCCATTAGCTAAAGTAGATAATCAGGAAGAAGATCTAGGGGCGTGGTTAGCTCGATTGACAGCTCTGGCCTCCAGTGATGCTGAACCCTGCCTCATGCACATTGGGCAGCATCCTCGGGTTCAGGGGTCAGACCCGCCTCCTCACCCCTCCCTTCATATCCAAATCTCTCAAACCATGTGGTTGAATACAGGTGTAAAGAAAGACGTGTCTCAGCTGTCCACTTGGGGGACACATTTGAGCTAAATCCACTTAGTCGTTCATGTTGTCGTCAAAGCTCAGAGGGAGTAATGTGGTCAGACGCTCCAGAAAAAGTGACATAGTGAAAAGTTTCCAAGGTCAAAAATGTCATTTTCAGCTCATCTCTTACCCCAACGTGAAAGTAAAAGACTTGAGAAAATGGGAAGCTGATAACATCTGCCAGTGACGGATGACATGGCGGACAGCTGCAGAAAAAGTGAGTAAGCGGACGTTGAGTTCGAGCAGATCTGGGGGAGTTTATTTGTCTGAAAAACTTTTAACAAGCCTCCGGAGTGCTTGTTATTTCCGCCTAAGTACCAGATATTATTTCTTATGATCTAATCTGGACTAATAAATGAAATGGCGAAGACGCACAATAAAACCAAACATTCTGCTTCTTATTTTTTGATGAGTTAAAATTAAAAATGTGCACATTTGGAAATCTCTCAACCAAACTTTCAGAACCGTGGGAGTTTTGGCGTTGTTGCTTTTTCCTGCTCTTTGACTGACAGGCTGACAGGAGGCGTCGACAGGCACAAACGGTGCTGAGGTTTTTTTTCTACACACAAAGTGACAATACAATGACATGTAAAACAGAAACGCAAAAACACATCAGCAGCGAGTCCTGCTGCAGAGTCTGAGTTTGGCAGGACTCCCACGCCGGGTAACCGCTGTCAGGAAACAGATGCCTGGTTTAACGGCGTTCGGTGGGACCTGCCCGTGTCCTGAGGCTAACTGAAGAGCTGCTGTGGAGCTAAATAAAAACCAGTAGTTTGGAAGAAGGGAGGTTTTTCTTCCTTCTTTAAAAACTCTAATCACAGGATTGATGCGGGAGTATCAGGGACTTTCACAGGTCAGAGGTCAGACGAGTCATTTCCCTGCTGGTAAACACCAGCACAGTCGGGAAAGTTTGTGATTTTGGACTCTGTTTCCTTGAAGTCTGTTTCACATGTGATGTGTTTTTTATTTCCCACTTTAATTTGTGGGTGAGAAACTAATACCGAGCAGTCACATGGGCTCAAGACGAGACTCTTAAAGGATACACTGCTTTCTTCAGTTTTTTATTCTTGTATACGACATAAAAATGTTCAGTTTTTAGTGCAAATATTTTAGTGGAAAATCACAGAAATCAAACAAAATACTGTAAAATGGCAGAAAATAACCAACTAATTAATAAATAATAACAGAAAAAGGACAATTACACACTTTGTAGGCATAATTCAACCTTTTAATATTTGCATTGTTTGAGAATTTTATCTGTAACATAAAATAGAAATATTTGTAAATTTATTCCAAATTATATTACAAATATCATTGTCTTTTTATCTGAAAAAATAAAGAAAAATATGGCAAATAATTACAAAAATTGCAGAAAATATTATACATTTTAATATTTGTGATTTTATGACAAATTAATAAATGTATTTTAATGTCAATGTTAAAAAAATAAAAAACTAATCAAATATATGAATTATCCAAAATATATACACATTAAAAAAATAATCAGTAAAAATTGTGGCACAAAAATTTTGATAGACTAAAGATTGTTGTAGGATGAATAATTAAATAACAGCTGGTGGCAGCTTCAGTTTATTCCTGTGAGACGCACATCGACTCGTTTCACATTGTTTTTGTCCTGGTTTGTTTTTGTAGCTCGTTTCTTTTCTTTGTTCGCCGCTGAAAGAACTTCATCCAACGTCGGCCTTTGTTCGACACAGAGGAAGACGAGTGAGGAGAGAGAGAAAGAGCCAGAGAACTGGTTTGTGTCGGAGTCTGAGCATCAATATTTGTATTGGCAGGAGAGACAAAGTCCAACACAGAGACTTTTAAAAACCGGTTCTGTCAACACCGAATCAGAAAAGAAAGAAGGGAGGAGATGTGAGGCAACAATTATTCATTTACTTGAATTTATGGAAGTCTTACACCGTCAATAACTCAGCACAGAGGTGGGGGTTATTGATGGCTGGAGGTGTGGGGATGTTGATGTGCATTGAATCCTGGAGTAAGTCCTGGAGCAGGTCCTGGATCCAGTCTCCAGTGTGTCCAGTGTGATAGCATCGGACCTGCAGACCCTCTGCTCGCAGCATCGCAGTCAAAACACTGCAGACAGGCGGTCGTGTAGGAACCTGCCCAGGCATCTGGGGAACACCAGAGTGTGTGTGTGCGTGTGTGTGTGTGCAGAAACATGCAGGCGTGCATACAACAGATTGTATTTCATTCCTGTATTTTCAGCTGCTCCACAAAGCACCATTATTATTACTATTATCGATCATTCTCTTCTGTCTGTGCTCGATCAGTCGTCGGCCGCCCGCTGCCGTTGTCCAACCTGCGGTCCAGACCCTGCAACAGGGGTCACGCAACGAGCTCGAGAAGGGTCGAGAGGGTTCGTGTTTTATTTGGAGTCGCTTCAAATCTCCTTCGGGGCTAAAAGCTATTAAAAGAAAACAGTTCATAGACACATGCAGTGTGTGATGAGTGGTTACAAAAGCCGCAGAGAGCCTGGGAAACAGTGGTTTACTGTGTATTTACAAATGCTTCCTAACACAGCCTAAAATCACGCCTTAGAAATGCTTCATTTTATCTGAGCGGCAGTGATTCTGTCGATTTGCACCGCAAATATTTACTATTTTTATCTGGTAAACATGAATCAGCAGTATCTGGACGAGGCTGTCACAAGAATCTGAAGAAAGTAGGTCAGGACGATTATTAAAATAAGAATTCAACACACTGTTAAAACAAAGCTGTGCAGTGTTTCTCAGACCGTAACAAACTTCCAGGAGTTATGTGACGTCAGAGGGAATAAAACCTCCCTCCTGGCTGCAGGATGCATCGTATGCTCGTACAGTGGCTGCTGCTGCGTGCGTCCCCATCCAACACGCTCCAGATCTGCAGCTAATCAATTGCACATGTCCCCTGCATCCTACTATCCTATCGGTGACATCATCCCACGCTGGTGGGCGTGCTTCGCTTTCCGTGCCACGATGTTGTTTCTGTGCCGAGCTCGACTCCTCACGCAGAGAACAATCATAAAGCTGGCAAACAATGAAACAAGCCCGTCTCTTTCATGTGTCCGCTCGCCATCACTGACTAAACGCTTACTCACTTTTTTGTGTTGTTTTTTGTGTGTGTGCTTTAACACCTGACAGGTTTGCTTCTTTTAATTAGAAAGATGGTGTTTGTATTTCTGCTGCTGCTCCAGATTTTTATCTCCACTATGCAAAGCGGGGATTTGCATCGGCGTCTCGCTCAGCTGTCCTCACAGAGCCTCTTGCACAGACGGCGAGGAAAGGGTCAACACGCCCACGGTATGAAAACAAGGTTACTCTCAAAGTTTGCTTCGCTCTTCGACTGAGCCGTGTGCGTATCCTGAGCAGAGGTCACAGCACAGATAAACAACATCGTTTTCACCTGTTTACCTCAGCAGCAGGCAGAGTTTTCAGTTGTTATTCACACCCCGAAACCACAGAGCACCTTTCACCGTGATCCTGCAGAGGCTGCACAGAAAAAACACTGAGAGATAAATGACATAAAAATGAATCAAACTGCAGCAACAAAAACTGGAGATAAAGCAGCAGGAGATGCAGATGAGTGGAGTTTACGGGGCAGATTTTTCGGGAGGTTTAATGAGAAGCAGCAGCAGCGTGGGGCAGATCGATCATGCATCTCCACGTGCTCGTCAGTTAACTGAGGGAAACCTGTAAAACACGTTGACTAATCTCCACTCTGTGTCTTATAGGAAGCAGTGTTTGTCAGGGGAAGTCAGGGCGGGAGGAAGCGCCCGGGGCGAGGCAGAGAAAGGTGTCTGCTAACCTCTGATCCAGCCACAGGCGGGGGTTAACCGGGGCTGAACGGGGCTAAAAAGACTACAGGACATCACATGCTGCTGTGGTTTCTCTGTTGCTGAGTAGATATCCAGATTGGATCGAAATAGAGAGCGAAACGACGGAGCAGGGCTTTGCCAGAACGCCATTAGGAAACCAAATGTAAAAAGCAAAAATCGAGGATTGGTTCCTGGAGCCAAACAGCCTGCAGGATCTCTCCTCAATCAAAGACGACGGCAGCTGATTTCAATCTGAGCACCGAGAGCAGCGGCTCATTAATAAAACGAGCTGCTGCAGTGATTCGCTGGAGTGAAAACCAGCGGCCTCTCGCCCAGCTGCCG
>OOFC01029505.1:13184-23465 GCA_900323345.1 Pseudochromis fuscus | reverse complement strand
CAAAGTACTCAACTTCAGTACTTAAGTCAAAGTATTGATACTCATGGTCAAATCTTACTCAACTACAAATAAAAGTTATTGGTCAAAATGTTACTCAAGTTAAAGTACTAAAGTACTTACCTTTAAAAATACTTAAATATTCAAAAGTACAAAGTAAAAGTACATTTTCTAATATCAGTACATTGCTGTATTGTTCTCAGTGCCCGAGTCAATCCCCAACTAACGTCTGCTTCCTGTTAATGTGGTATTTTAATCTGAAAGGGCTTCGATGAAAAGAAAACTCCTTCCTGCAGAGTGTGTATAATACTTTGTTGGTGACTGTTCGGTCTTTTGCTTTTTTGTTTTCAAATTTCACATCGAGAGGCTAACATGCTAACATGCTAACACGCTGTTTAGCATTTAAAAGAAAAAAAAGTAAAACAACAAAACCGTGCTGTTTCGTTATTTTTCGGTTCGTTGCCGGTCACTTCCTGCTGATTTGCGTGATGGTAACTCCACCTGGACAAACTGCCTGAAACACATTGCAGCATAGACTGTATATAAAGTAAGTAACCACACACTTCCTGGGAATGTAGTGGAGTCCAAAGTACAAGATTTGTCTTTGAGTGAAAGTAAAAGTTTACAAAAAAACAAATACTCAAGTAAAGTACAAATACTGAAAAAATGTACTTAAGTACAGTACTCAAGTAAATGTACTCTGTTACTGTCCACCACTGAGCACAAATAATCATCATCTCCTTTAAGTTGAAGTACTGGGATCAAACAAGAAGGTGGTTTTGTACTAAAAGTCAGAGGTTACATGTGTATCTTTTTATATCAAAGACCATATACATGGAGTATGATGAAGATAATACACAAAACAAGCTACAGCAATGTTGGTTATTATCAAAGAAATGCTTAAATGCACAGGAAACTTTGAGATATTTATTTTGTGGTGTCTGGTCAGAGCTTCCTTCCACCACTGCTGAAACTAAGTGCTTCTTTTATAAACTGTGGTTTTATTTGGGGGTTTTATACAATAAGATTTTGAGAGATTCAATGACCTTCGCCGGGATTGAACTCGTGGGATTCGAGGGTTCAGTAAAAGCAGGAAGCAGTCATTGCTGTTTCCAGTCCTTGATCAGCTCACGGTGCATCTTCCTCCTTTTGTGTTATTCAGATTTGTATTCAAGTTCCCATGAGAATAAACAGAAGTCAGCAGCAGGCATTAATGTGCAGTAAGCGGCCGAAATAAAAGCAATAAATATACAAACATATCATTTCTGTTGACACGGGAAACCAGAGTCAAGCTATGAGAGGCTTTGATGGCATTTATGTTGCGGTCTGCAGCGTCCAGCAACAAGCTCTGGTCTTCAGTGGCTCTTTAAATGAAATAAAAAGGAAGTTTTATTTTTCAAAGTAGATTGGATGATAAATTGTTCCAGGAGGTCGTTCATAATCCAAGAAATCCAAATCCAGCTTCACCATAAGAAATAACAGAAGACCCCCCAAAATATCTACACATATAATTTAAGGCAGTAAATGAAAAAAATATTGTAAAAATGTAATAAAATGTAACTATAACTGCATTTGTCTTAGTGAGCAGTGCTGAAGTGAATCACACATTGGATTCCAGCATCACAAAGAGTGACACCTGATAATCGACTGATCAGAGTGGACGAAGCTAACGTGATGTCACCTGTTCGTTTGGTATTTGAACCTCATTATGTGAGAGCTAGAAGTGACCATATTTGGATATAAAGGGAGGAGTGTGGAGACAGGTCTGACCCTTGAGCTTGAGGTCAGTGTGTATGAGTTGGAGTTCAGGTCCAGTCTCATGTCGATCAAACTGACCACGCCCCTTAATCTTTTTGAAACCTGATACCTCCTCAATGATGAAATGATTTTCAAGAAGAGTTGACTTTAGCTACTGACATGAGAAAATGTAATGACTGAGTATTTCAGGATTGAGCCAGCATCTAGTGGCCATCGGTGGTATTGCACTTTTTTGCAATTCCACTTTGTCGTCACTTCTGAGACCCGATTGTTTCATGAATGTTTTCTGGATCTGACATGCTCTCATGCTTAGTTCCTTCTTCACCTCAACCATCTCCATTCCTGTTTTTCTTGGATGGTATCAAACCAAAAATGCCAAAAATATTAGTGCAAGAAAAACAACAAGAGCAACAATCTCAAACAATCCCAAGAAGATCTTCAAAGTCTGGAGTGAAAGTGTTTGTTTGAAGTAAGGGGCATTGCAGCTCCAAGGCATTACTGACATGATGACACATAAACACTGGTAACCTCCACGAGTGCCTGTCTGATGCTCAGGATGAAGACGACATGGTTAATGTTTAATTAATGATGAAACACATCTCTGTAAGGAAGATAAAAAGCAGCGGTTGTGTGTCATGCAGCATCTGGAGGCAAAACAAACAGTGAGGGGAAACATTCGTCAGTCTGTTCTCTGGAGTCTCTTTGCCTCTGTATTGAACTCGACTCTGTGCATCCATCACTGCTCTTAGCACCATGTGTTCATCCAGCTTTGTTTTCCCACTCCTGTTGATGTGGGTGTTGAAAACGTAACTGTCCTTCTGTGCGTTCGCAAAATGCCATGAAATGTGTGCGCCGAGGCGTGTGATCGTGTTTAGCCGATGTATTTATTGCATGTTTGTTCTCATCTGGGAACTGCGACTGCATGCCACTTCACACAGAAGCCCACGTATGTAAATATGAATGTGCGACGCCGTGTGTATTTTGTCGGCATATGGCGCAGGAGTAAACAAAAGCTAGCAGGCCATATGACTTCCTGCAGGTGCAGCTCAGCGCCTGAAGTGCCTGAAATCCTCCAGATGTCATTTCAGTTCTGCTGATATTTATTCTGAAGTGACAGCACCTTGGATGTGGCACTTGAAGTTAACACTGGAATAAAGCTTTTTCCGAAGCCGAGCATAAACGTCTTCACGTACCTGCGGAGAGGAGGGTGTTATGTATGACTGGAGGTCACAGATGCTTGCACAGGTGCTGAGCTGCACACTTGACAAATCTCAACAACCCTGTCACACAGACCTGCGTGTCGAGCAAGCTGATTGGTTGGTTTACCTCCAGTCAGGTAAGAAATGGAAACTGATATAAACACGCTACATACACAGAAGCTGTGTAAAGATACCTGAACAACAGCTGATCCACACTCACCTGGTGCACCCCAGACGCTGTGCATGTTAAAGTGTCTGCATAAGCAACTTAGATCCTTTTTCACTATAGACTGTATATAAAGGATGGGAGCCACAGAGTCTCAAAAATGAGGTCAAAGTTGAAGTGCAACAGAGTGCAATACAACCGATGGCCACAAGGGACTGGCTCTAAAATACTCATCTGAACTTCAATTAAAAAATCCTAATTTTTAATCCTGAAATATTAACGCAATAAATGTTTTCTACAAGTTATCTGATGTCATTAGCTTCTTCTTTCAGTGATCTGTGGTCCACCTGAAAATATTTTCATCATTAAGCAGATATCAGGCTTCAAGAAGAGGAAGGTTTAGGGGCGTGGTTAGTTTGATTGACAGGTTTGGTCTCCTGTGATTTACAGGTGGTTTGGAGGCTCTTTTCCTGTGAAGTCCAGTCTCTGTCATGATTCAGTGTATTTTTAGTTTGTTTTAGTTTTTTCTGAGGCCGTTCCTCAATTCAAAGTACTTGTACTCGTGTACTTGGTGAGAATGTACCTGCAAGTCGGACTCTGAAGTAGGGACTTGGGGGAAAGCGAGAACAGTGTACTTGTTGCTTCCCCAAGTCCACACAAGTCCGGTCTGATGCAGGCTCGATAATGAAGGAGGAGCGAGAACACATCCGGGTATTTCATGCGTTGTTGGGCAGATGTGTACTTTGATTTGGAGCAGTGCTAGGTCTCCGACTGATGACGTTTCACGAGTACCTGAGAACATAAGTACGGATATTGAAAAATGGCCTGAGTTTACTCTGGTTTCTTTTGTAGTTTGCTTTGTTGTCATTTCCTGTTTTATTTTGCAAGTCCCAAGTTGTGTGTGTCTGTTATTTCCTGTTAGTCTTGTCACACCTGTCCTGATTGGTCTCGTCTCACCTGCTCCCTGATTGTCCCCTCCACCTGTGTGTCATTGTGTCTCGTTACCTTGTGTATTTAACCTCATGTGTGTCTCTGTCCTGTACCAGTTTATTTGTAGCGTTGGCTCATAATCCAGCCTTTTGTTCATGTTTTGTTTTCATAGTCTTATTTTGTGAGGACCCTGCCTCTTTGCCTGCTGATGTTTGGTCACCTCTGCCTGGAGTTAAACCTGCTTTAACTGATCTGTACCTGCCTTGGTGTCTGCATTTAGGTCCCTGCTCTATCCCTGTTTTTCCTGACAGTCTTGTCCAGTTTTTGTGGTGTTGTTAGGTTCGAGGATCAGACCCACCTCCTCACTCCTCCCTTCATAAAAGAAACCAACATGGCCACGTTCAAATACCAAACTCCTGGCTTCAAAATATGAGCCCAGAAACCAACAGGGAACATCACGTTAGCTTCATCTATTCTATACAATCTATGGTTAAACAGTGACTACCCCCATCTCCTATATACAATCTGTGTTTCTCACCACCACTGCCACATGACCTTGTCACATCTACCTCTCAGAAATCCTTCAGCAGATTGTTATGGTCCAATCCAAAGAAAAACCACTCATCCAAGAGGAAGGACATACTTGTGGAAAAATGGCAACTTTTACCTGATTCTCTAGTTTTCTTGTGCAAAATAATCTATTTGACACCAGACATATTTCAGCTAAATGTGGTTGGTTGTCAGTAGTCTTGAGCTGAAGCCGAGTCATTAGCCCTCATCTCTCTCGTGTTTTACAAAAGCTGTCAACGTGTTGAAACACCAACTCCTTTGATTAAAGTCGTACAAAGTAATTGTTCCAAGTGGTAAGAAGAAGGTGTCTTTGTGCCGAAACCCCTTCTCGTGAATTATCTTCACTACCTTACATCTAATTTCGTGATGTGTCGTCATGACGATTCGGAGGCAGAGAGGGAGAGCTGTGAGCTGCAGGGTCTTGCCACAATCACATCTAATAATCTGATGTCTACATTAGACTGTGCTTCACTTTACTTTCATGTCATCTTTTTTTTTTTTTTTTTCAAATTATTGTGCAGAAAATACTCTTTCCAGTGTTACATGACCATTTTGAGCACTAAAAATCTCCCATGATAGTACGTTTCACATTTATAAAAGCAGCGTTTAGGTCCAGCTAATGGACGGGTGATAAATCAAGTTTTTATATCTTCATATATTAGAACTAAACACAGTGAAGCAATCTGATCTCATACATAAACTCACCTTGAATTTATTCTTGTGCTATAATTCGAAACCATGTTGTTCGAGTTGCTTTGATCACAAACTGGTTACATTCACAGAGAAGCAGACGACAAATGTTTCATATTTCACATTTTAGGTGGTAGTTATTTCATAGGTTTCATATGTCATTAGCTAAAGTCTTATTAAGTGGCTTGATACATCACCTGTATATAGAAATAGATGAAGCAACCAAGTCTCAAAAGTGAAGCCAGTGTGGAAGTGCAATACCCTCGACAACCACTAGAGGCTGGCTCCAATTTAAAACTTGTCGTTAAGGAGATATTAGGCTTCAAAAAGAGGAAGATTTAGGGATGTGGCTAGTTTGATTGACAGGTCTAATATCCAATAAGATCATGGACTGAAGTCTCATACATATTGGACAGTATCCTCAGGGTCAAGGGTCAAACCCATCTCCTCACTCCTATCCAAATATGGTCACTTCTGGCTCCAAACAACCAACATGGCCACGTTCAGATGTCATATTCCTGGCTTCAAAATAAGAGTCCACAGACGACATCACGTCAGCTTCCTGTTTACAGTCTATGGTGAACCTGACACTTTCACTAACTGATCCTTTCACAGTCATTCAGCAGATGCTTTCCCATCAGTCGTGTGATCACAAAGAAAATTCTACGGTGAAATGTAGGTCATATATAATTAAACATTTCTGTAAGGATCACATTGAGAATACTTCCCACGCCTTTTTAAAGGACATGCCGCCTTGTCACAGGGAATTTTTCTCCGTGTAAATGTTTGCCATGAGTGTGGATGAAAAAACAAATCGTAACATCAAAAGATTTTGTCCTTGTTCTCTTCATCAAGGCTGGTTTGCTGTTTAAATTGATACATGTGATGTGGATGTGAAAAAGAAAATGCCACATGCTCTGATCAAAGGATAAATTCACCCACTTTGATTAAGTCAGAGCCACACAAGGCAGACCTGTAGTCCTTTCATCAGAGGGTTACTTCAGCCTTTTACAGCACAGGCTCTGCTGGGGACTGTATCCTTGGTTTATAAAGAGCTTCCCTTTACATATTTTCAGTTTTAAAAAAAGGGCACCGAACTTCGTTACTGCCATTTTTCATCGTGTCGTCACTACATAACACAGAAGAAAAGGTAAGAGCTCCTTGAGGAACGATTTAATTCAGACACAATGATGAATATATCCACTTTCATCAAGAGGAAAGTAACACAGTAGAGAGGTTGACATGGCAGAGGGAATCAAGCTCTCCACAGTCCTGTTAGCTTGTTTTTCCTTTAGTTTTATTCACTAAGTGTAGGTGTTGTGTTTGAGGGCAGGAGATAACAAAACAGTTTTGTTTTGTGTTTTCTACATTTTCATTTGACACTGAGGAGCAGACAGCTACAGTCAAACAAGATAAATTCTCCCAAAACCACAATGAGGCATCATTTCCCATTAAAACACATGAACTGATTTAATGCAGGGGTCTGCAGCCCTGGTCCTCCAGAGCTGCAATCCTGCATGTTTCAGATGTTTCCTTCTTCCAACACACCTGACTGAAATGACCAGCTCATCATAAAGCTCTGCAGAAGCCTGCTAATGATCCTGGTCATTTCAATCAAGGGTGTTGGAAAAGAGAAACATCTGAAACATGCAGGATTGTGGATCTTGAGGACCAGGGTTGTAGACCCCTGGATTAATGGTCTGTCAACAAACAAACCACAACCATAGACCATGTAGAAATGGACGAAGCAACCAGGTCTCAAAAGTGACACCAATGCACAAGTGCAAAAAGTGCAATACCACCGATGGCCACTGGATGCTGGCTCCAACTGAATTCAAAAATGGTCATTTTCAATTGCGCAATACTCAATCAGTACATTTTTCCACAAGTTATTTGATGTCATTAGATAAAGTCAACTCTTCTCAGAGATCTGGGGGTCCATCTGAAAATCACTGCATCATTAAGTACCGTATTTTCCTGTCTATAAGCTGCTACTGAATTTATTCGAACAGTTTCATGTGGTCCACTCTGACCGGGATGTCACAACGCTAAATGTATCGGCGACATGGAGCTTGCTAGCTTGTAAAAAGCCAATGAGCGTTGTGCCGCCAATACAAGAGAAACACCGGTGTTTTAGTTCAAAGCATCGGAAAAAAGTAGCGGCTTATAGTCCAGAAAATATGGTAAATATTAGGCTTCAAAAAGATGAAACTTTAGGGGCGTGGTTAGTTTGATTGATTTGAGATTCCAGTCTCCTACATATTGGACAGTGTCCTTGGTTTCAAGAGTCAGACACACCTCCTCACTAATCTCTTCGTATCCAAATATGGTCATTTCTGGCTCCAAACAGGTGACGCAACATTAGCTTCATCCATTCTGTGGTAAAAAAAATCTGTTTTATCAGAGTTTTGATGATGATTTATCAAGATGGAAAATCAAACCCAACAGCCGTAAAAATATAATTTCTTGTTGAGTTTTGCTGCACCGTTCTCTGGACCAACAGCAAACAGCTTCACCAAAAACTCCTTTAAATCAACAAACAATGACTGGTCTTGTGTTTTTGCTCTGACACTTCTCTGGTCCTGAGGTTAACGTTTCACAGACACTTCTTTAGCTTGCAGCTGTGTCCGTAGGAAATTTCAATCCAACAGAACCACCGCTGTGCTTTAAGAAAAAAAAAAAAAAAATCAGACGAGGAAAGGAGTGATAAACTGATAAAAATGCAACATCTGAACGGCGAATCAGTATTCAGAGCACAGGCCTCCCTCAGGCCGCATTCATAAATATGTTATGAGCGGGGGCCTGCCGCTACTATACAGTCCGGCAGTGATGGATATTCAGGGTGAAGGGGGTTCTTGTGAGAGCAGCATGTAAAGGATGATTGGGCCGGAGTTAGTAACGCACCATTAACTGACTCCTCGGGATGCTCACAGACTGGGAAGAGAAGGAAACCCGGTTGGTCGGGAAATCAATAAAAAGTGCATCAGTATGTGAGTCAGCAGGGAGAGGCAGAGGAGGTGTTTGCAGTATTAGGATCACTTTAAATAGGGTGTACCGCTAACACACGGGGATGGTCTCGGAGGTAGTTGTACTGAACAAGTGTGGCTGCATGTGTTGATACAAGACAACAGGGCCTTCGATACCGCAGGGACTCGGACAGGAGGGAAACTTTTCTCTTATATAAACCTCAAACTTGCTTTTGAAGTGTTGAAGTCCAGCCACAGAAATGGTCTGAAAAGTGAAGAAGTGCAAAAAAGTGCAATACCACCAATGGCCACTAGGTGCTGGCTCAAAAAACTGAAGTCAATGGAACCAATGCTGAAATTCTTAATAAAGTTTTTCCATGTCATTCTGGTGTCATTAGGTAAAACTTGTTCTCAGTGATGAGGTGGTTGTTAGAGCTCGATATGTAACAATGACCCAAAATGTAACAACGTCCTGAATTGTTATGGAAAAAAAAAATGTATCAAAACCCAAAATGTAACAACTGGTCGATAATGTAACAAAAGCGCTGAGTCTGAAATGTAGTAAAAAAAATGTAATAAAACCCAAAATGTAAGAAGTTTTTAAGCAATGTAAGCAAAGTTTTTACCTTTTGGACTCAGCACCTTGTTACATCATCGACCAGTTGTTACATTTCAGGTTTTGTTACATTTTTTATTATAACAGTTCGGGTCATTGTTACATTTCAAGCTCTAACAGGTCGTCCATCTGAAAGTCATTTCATCACTGAGGAGATAATAGGCTGAGAGATGGGGAAGGGGCGTGGTCAGTTTGATTGACAGGTCTGGTCTCCAGTGATCTACAGCTGGTTTGAAGGCTCATTCACTGGTGAACTCCAGTCTCATCCACATTGGGCAGTGTCCTCGGGTTCAAAGGTCAGCCCCGCCTCCTCACTTCTGTCTTCATATCCATATATGGTCACTTCTGGCTCCAAACAACCACAGAACATCAAACTCTTTGCTTCAAGATGTGAGTCCCCAAACCAACAGGTGACATCACGGTGACTTCACCTGTGTTGTTAATGTATCAGTAACATTAACCAGAGCTGAAAACAGCTGGTTCCTCACCTCTGAACATAGAGAAACAAAGTCTAGAAGAGGAAGTTTAAATCTTCGACAGGGTTTGAATCTTTTAGGATTCCTGAGATGACCTTTGGCTTAAAATTGGTGTTCGATACTGAGGAGGTTTTCAAAGCCCACAGTCAAACGTGGCCTCCATCCCAGACCCAGAAGGTCAACTAGAAGAGATTTCTCCACATGAATACAACATGACACGGTTTATAGAGAGTTTTGGCGCAGAATCAATGGACGGCGCAGCAGATCCCGGCAGAGCGCCCGGCGGGAGAGCGTCTGAGCCCGCCGCGGTGAGAAGACCCACGCTGGGACTGGATGAATGGGATGAAGTGGGAGGCTGCAGGACAAAGGAGAAGCTGGACCAGAGAGAAAGGTGTGAATGAACCCGACTCTGTGTTATTGTTGACCTACAGTAAACGTCCAGTAAACAAAACCCAACAACAACAAGTGCTGGTGTGTAGTTTTCTTCATACAACCACATGTTTACTGATGGATTTGCTGTGGAGCGTTTTTATCACCTCAATGTCACTGTTGAAAAAAAGAAATTTACTGTAATAAATAATAAAACTGGAAAAATACTGGAAAATAACAATACAATAAAGTGATTGTATAAGAGGTTTGTCAGTTTGCAAACAAATCTCTACAAAATTATAGAACCAATTTTTCACTTTGTCAAATTTATTCACAGTATTAAACTTAATTTAACAGTTTCCATAACCCCCCACAAATGATTTGAGAAATTATTGTACATCTTTGAATGAATTTAAATTGACTTCATGCAAAGAAAAATGAAAATAACAAAAATAAACTGGACCATTGACAGTTGTTTTTGTAAAATATGAAGCTATGAATATTTCCTTACTTTACATCAGTCGTGTATATTCAGTCTTTTATT
>OOFC01029504.1:4951-16305 GCA_900323345.1 Pseudochromis fuscus | reverse complement strand
GATAGATGGATGGATGATGGATGATGGATGATGGATGGAAGGATGGATGATGGATGGATGATAGATGGATGGATGGATGGATGGATGGATGGATGGATGGATGGATGGATGGATGGATGGATGGATGGACTGAAGGATGGATGGATGGTTGGATGGATGGATGGACGGATGGATGGACTGAAGGATGGATGGACGGATGGACGGAAGGATGGATGAATGGTTGGATGGTTGGATGGTTGGATGGATGGATGGATGGACTGAAGGATGGATGGACGGAAGGATGGGTGGACGGACAGACGGATGGATGGTTGGATGGATGGATGGATGGATGGAGGAAAGGATGGATGGACAGATGGACGGATGGATGGTGGATGGACGGATGGTGGACGGACAGATGGATGCACGGATGGATGGACGGACGGATGGATTGACGGATGGAGATGGACGGACGGATGGATTGATGGATGGACGGACGGACTGATGGGTGGATGGACGGATGGATGTTGGATGTATGGACGGATGGATGGACGAACGGACGGATGGACATGTAAGAGGATGACAAGAGGAAAAGATTAAAAACAGACAGTAATGGATTCAGATTGTCATGACTGACAGGAGAGAGCCAGACCCTCAGTGAGCTGCTGTCCTCCTGCAGGAACATCTGATTCACCCACAGCGAGCCGTCAGCAGAGCCTCGCTCCACATCCCACCATCACATCGAGGTGGGAAGCCAATTACAGGAGGGAGAAAGAGAGAGAGAGCAAAACACTCGGCAGCTTCCCTCGCTGCTCTGATTTCCCCTTTCTGCTCTTTTTATAGACCTTTACAGGCAAGTCCCCCACCGAGGAGAGTGCTCGACCTGCCAGCTTTATTTCATTTGGATCAAAAAATGCTTCTCCTTCCAAAGAAAGCCTCACACCCCTTTGCTTTACTCTCCTCCCTTTTCATCTTGCCACCTTCCTCTAGTTCTCCCTGCTGTGTGATTTTTTTATTATGTTCTTATGATTAGAGTTTTGCTGTTTGTTACGGCCATGCTTGCTCCAGGGAAAATAAATAAAAACGTGATATATGATGTATAGGCAGTGCTCACACACATGCTGAATACATCTGACAGAATTATATTCCTGGCATTTCAAATAAATCTAGTGTTGGGTCAACTTGTCAACATGAGTGAGTTTATAAAACTAAATGTACACAATTTAATTCATGCAACATTTACACAAAGTACTGAAAAGTACTGAAGAATCACTGCATGAAGAAGTAAAACCTGCCACATGTGAGAGTATTTTAACAATCACACATGAGCCTTCAACCCCAAGGTTGAGAAAATAGAAACAATAGTAAATGTTAATGTTTTTTGACTACTTAGTGTAACATCAAGCCACAACTGGGCATGAAAAGCTGGAATCAGGACTGTGTAGAGTAATACCATCATCCATCTCTCCTGCTCTTTCCCAAGTTTCTGGACTTTCTGTGTCCAAAGTGTCAGATTACTATCAAAGTAACAGATTACTATCACAGTAACATGCATCTGTGGAGCCTCTGATTGTGAGCAGCAGACACTGACTTAATTCTTTGAATTGCTCAAATAGATCTTATCCTCCACAAAGTAATGTAGTAAATTTGTGAACATATAAATAATCCTCAAAAAAAGTTGGTATACAGGATATTCTGTTTTTTATCATTTACTGAGATACTATGTCTCTGGTTTTCATGTATTTATCCATCTTGTTACATGAAGGTCTTGTTGTCATGTCAGTGTTTTTTTATCTGTAAAGTGTCTTGTTGCTATTTTATTAATTCTTGGTGATTTTGTGGTTTTTAAAAAATGCACTTTATTGTAAATGAGTTTTCAGGATGGTCTGTTTAACATTGTTAAATCAGTTGAAGTGTAAAAGGCTGAGAGGGGAGGGAGTATTAAGGCTCATGGTCTTTAAATAGTGATCCCCAAACTGCAAGACTCAAAGAGTCAGAGAGCACAAAAAATCATCCAATCATAATCCAGCTGGACTGATGCTACAGACTGAAGCCTCTGTGGGTGACATAGCAACTCTATCTTGTTAAAACATTTACCCATTATAACAGATAAGGATTTTTTTTCCAAAAAGAATCTAATACTGTGATCTTGCCCAACGGCGAATCATTTGTTTGGTTAATGTCTCTCCACAAAAATGATGAGAATCTGTTTTTACATAATGTTGCTAACTGACAGACAAACAAACCAACGAAGGTAAAAACATACTCTCCTTGGTGAAGCTAATCATGTAATAGAGCAGGGGTCCTCAACCCTGGTCCTCAAGAGCCGTAATCCTGCCTGTTTTAGATGTGTCCCTCTTCCAACACACCTGATTCAAGTGACCAGCTCATCATCAAGCTCTGGAGAAGCCTGATAACGATCCTGATCACTTGAATCAGGTGTGTAATCCAATAGAAACAAAAAGTACCAGGACTGAGTTTATTGCGAAGAGCCTGATGATCCAGTGGTTTGGTTACATGTTCTTCAAGAGGTGATTTAATTTAGAGTCAAAAAATAACCAAGTAAGTGTCAGGAGCTGAGTTAAAGAATCACAGAGAAAAATACTCAAAGGTGGCAAATAATTAAGTGGTTGGAATTTGTTTACATCCAGAATTGCACACTGTGATTATTGAACTAGTTTCTGACTGGTATTTCCACTTTTTTACAGTTTTATTGTTGGATTGAGGATTAAGGTAGAAGTTAATTGTAGTAACTTATGGAACAATTATGTGATAGCTCACCACGAACACAGAGTAAAAGGACACTGTGAGGAAAAGGTTAGTAGATCTCTAGGGTCCAGAGTCGAGGTGTAAGATAAGTCTAATGCAGGAAATCCGAGGGAGACGAGAGGAGCTTAAACTCTTAGATAACATATATCTGTGGTCCTGCAATGAAGGTGTCAAGGAGCAAAGTTCACACACATATCAACGCACATCATTCAGCCTGGATCTCAGTCAGCAGCTGTCGGTGAGTTAATCAATCATCCCAGCGAGTCAATCAGTCAGTGAGTCAGTGAGACATTGAATCATCCAGTCTAACAGCCTTAAAGTCAGAGAGACACCCTGAGAGCAAGACCCTGCATCTCAGTGTTGTTTCAGAGGTTTAACGACTGAAACTCGACACATCCCCATCTCTCAGAGGGACCATGACACCAGAGGTGCTCCCCTGTGGCCCCGTCTCACTCCGTCCCACGACACAAAGGTCCTAAGAGGAGGACTTAACAGGACACAAGTAGAAGCTGCTGGGTCACATCAAGAAACACTGAAGTGTTTCCTCGTGATCAGACACAATCACTTTTGACAAGGACAAGGACAGGATCAATTTCTCAACCTTCCTGAACTTATCTGGTTAGCGCAAAGCTGTCAAAGCTGCGTAACCATGCGCTCTCCAAAACAACATTCAACATGTATAAGAGCTTGTTGTTTATTACATTTGACCCGACCTCAACCCCTGCATTAATACTCAGGCTACTAGACGGAGGCCTGGCTTCTGTCTCTCCAGAGCCAGTCCAACTAGAAAGAAGGAAGCTGTGTAGTGGAGATGGAGTCCAGGCCTGGAGCTGAGCCGGTCTCAGTCGGGTCCCGGTAATGAACACTTTAAATGTTTCTGGGTGACACGCAGGGCAACTGTGGGTGGGGGGGGGTAGTTGTACTTGGACTTGGGAAGAAATATCCTGAGAGACTTTTCATACATGTGAACATTGTTACCTGAAGATGTAGAAAGCAAATGAAACATGGTGAACTTTTGTTTGGCAGTACAATGTGGCCTCTAAAAGCACTGGTATCTATTCATTCAGCTGCTTCGTGACAGGCCTTCATGTCTGTGACAGAGCATGATTAGATGAACTGGAATGATCTGGGTCTGTACATGATTTTGTACCGATCCTCCCTGAAGATCTTAAAAGATGGAGACTGAGTGGCTGGTGGCACTAGATGAAAAGTCAGGGTATCAGCAAAGTGAGGATAAGTGAATTTCATGGTGATCAATCAAATACCCTGTGAGAGATTTCACTCTGGACCAAACCACCCAACCATCAGATTGACATTAGAGCCACGTCACTAGTATTACTGCAAACAGCTTGGATGGATCATTACTTTAATAAAAATGGATTTTCAGGATACACATGTATTGTTTTAACTCAGAACTTAGTCCAAACTGCATTTTGGCATTGGAAAGGAAAGCTGTACGTAGCTCTCAGTATATCTGATATGAGACGCATGTGAATGCCAGGTGTACAGAGGCTGCTGCCTTCTGAGCACGCAATCACGTATCCACAGCGGCAAACCCTGCATGAGTCGCATAATGAGTCAAGACAGGAAGTGGCTGTGGTTAAAAATCTAAGGTTGACTTAAAGTAAACCTCACATTATTAAAGCTTGGATTACATCTTGGACCAATGGGAAATTCGTTTGTAAAGCACTCAGAGTAAAAAGATCAGAAACAGTTAAACGTGTGTGTTCCTTCACGTCTGACACAGTCCGCAGGTCATTTCAACAGGGGTTAGCATTAGGGCGTCACATTGTTGGGAGGAGCTCGTGAGGGTTTCTGCTTGTTGGTAGAGTTTTAATGACCAGTGGTGATAGTCAAGATGCAGCCCGGTCGAGCACAGCATGTGTGGACAGCGGGTGAAGTGAAGTGAGAACCTCTTGCAGATGAACACAACAGATGAAAAGTGGATTTGAAGGCAAAAATGTGTGGAAGGCGCCAACAGTGTAATGATATCAGAGACCCCTGCAAAGATGCTTCAGAGGCAGAAATTCTGCCAAAATGACCCAAAGTGTGTGTGACTCAGGCCTGAGATATTCCTGGAGGTAAAGTCAAGAAACTCTCACTGTAAACATCCATTTTTTATCTTTGAAGTGCAGCCTCAGCCTCAAGCCAAATTCTCTGTTTTCCTCACTTTACTAGTTTCTCCCACTTAAAGTTATAATGACTAACATTTATTTCAGTGACTGTGAGTATCAGTATAAACTACAATACTGGGAGGAAATTATTGAATTTCATTCAGCTTTTCCCACACTAGATCTAGATTGCACAGGGGATCCAGAGACAAAGTGATGCAGCATGTAATCCATAATTTCAATTTTATCTTATTAATAACAGCCGCACTGTTTTCTCCCTTCAGATTGTGTAAGAGTTGTGTGAAAACATCCTGTTGCTGTTTCTGCCTCACATGTAGATGTTCAACAGTGGCTTAACAACACATTTTCAAGAAACAACAGAAGATTATTTTGTGGCTGAAGGGTTAAGGCAATGGACGGCTAATCCATTGTTCTCTATGCGCCTGGGTTAAAATCCCATTGTCGTCGCTACCACATGTTTCCATAACCTCCCTTTGGGGATTAATAAAGAATTAGCTCATGTATTGAAATGTAGCTGTCGACGGCGTTTAGTGTAAGTGTTTGAGTTACTAAAACTTCAATTATGACTCACCTCCAGAGACTCTCAGTGAGTGCTGCTATTCACCAAGACACTCATATCTTTAGTTACATCCCTGCAGAGCTGCTGCAGTTTAAGTCTTTAACTGAAAAAGTTCACCATACTTTCAAAAACCATTAAGACACCCTGCCCTGTGTCCCTCTGTGGGATGATGCAGAAGAAGATCGCTGCTCATGAACGTCTTGGATTTGAAGGAATATAAAACTATAATGATCCCACTGGGAGGGAGGGATCACTGTAGCAACAAAAGTAGCGTAAAGTATGGAAACAATTAAGATCAATCAAGTCTCCCTAACATTTATCACCATCCCTTTCTTTGCCTGAGCAACAGCCTGAGCTCACTTACTGTACCATGATGTTATGGGTGTTATCAAGTGCAGTAATGAGCCCTGCAGGGTATTCAAACCAGAACACGTCCATCAAGTGAGAGAATGGTTTATAGTTTAGTGGAGCCCATCGGTCCTCTATCAGACCCCACAGCTGAGAGTGTTTAGAGAGTGAGGGCAGAAAATTAACTCTCATCATCATAAACCTGCTGTCGCTGCCAGCACAGACAACACAGAGACAATCCATACAGACTCATACATAAACATCTAAGCTCACACACACACACTCATCACTCCTGGGAAGAGCTATGTATATTTGGCTTGGCACAGCAGAAATCTGACCTCCAGCGACGACGGGATATGAACACAGAACGGGCAGAACAATAGAAATGTAGAAATCGAGCTGATTCACCCTCATCGCTGTGAAAACCACCGCGGAGGGGGAGGAGACCTGCGGTGGACCGGGCTTTGTTTAGATGGTGAGAGCAGCGAGGATTTACTTCTGCACAACACCACAAACCCCCCTGAGACACACACGTTGCATTTACATTATAGCCTAACAGTTTTATACACAGCACAGCAGACTGACGGCAGAAGACAAAGATCAGCAGCAGGAAGAAGTGGGAAGAAGCTTAGTGGTGACAGCAGGTTCACTTTATGAAGATGGTTCCTGCTTTGAACACAAAACCATCATCAGAAAATGTCCAGTTCATGCAGCTCATGTCAAGTGCGACCGTAATTTAAGTACCATAATTTACTTCACTGTTTTCATAGCAACCTGAGCCCACTTTCTATAGAAGGTGTGAATTTTTCCAAATGTTTAACACGTCCTCTTCAATAAAAACTCTAGAAATATCATGTATTCCCAGATTATTCGAATGTGGGAGCTTAGTGCCAGGTGAAGAAACAAGAGAGGAGAAGCAGAGATTAGTGGAAAATGTGCAGTGTGTCTGGACATGGCAGCGCTGTGGGTAGATGTTTGACTGTAAGACTGACCAGGCCCGGGTCAGATACAGTTTAAAAACTTCAATTGTCCACTCATAGCTTAGGAACCGTAACTGTTCACGGCAGGTCTGTCAAGCTTGGGACTTTTCCCCATGTTCTCCGGTTCACATACAGTTGTAGTTAAAACTGTTCTTGGTACCAAAGAGTTTTTTTTTTTTGTAATTACTCCCCCAACACCGAGAACCCATGAGCAGTGGTGTAAGGAAGAGTGTTTACCTCCTCTAACAAAAAAAATATGATAAAGCATATCCTATAGTCTTTTACCTCCAATAGAGTACAAGCATTACTCCCAAGATGCATATTATTATTTCACTACATTTCTTTATTTGGGGGATACACTGCAGAAAGCAACAGGTTTACAAAGTGTGGTAAGCAGCCACACAACAATTTTAACCAATGAAGCTAATGTTGGCAACTAAAATCATCAAGCATAAACTGATAGTCACCGAAGCCTCCATTTGTGTACCTGTGTCCCACCCTCTGTTTTAATATTTATAGTTTAAATGAATTTGAACACTAAGAAATTCAACAGCCTGATTTGTATTTTGTTGTAGGCTCCATCCCAGCCACCATACACAATAATCCAGTCAAGCAGCATCCTGCACACCTGAAACATAGAGACCCCCCAAACACCTGCAGTTCCTCAACTGACCACTTGAGGCTCCAAAAGCGAGTCAATCTCCATAGACCTTGATGTTAAAATAAACATGTTTCCAGCCTGGTACAAAGAATCTGGGGTCTATGTTTAATTTCCCCATTCATCATAACTGAAGAGAATATGAATTTACATGTAACACACTTGTTAAAATTGTATTAATGTTTAGACATCTGCATGATTAATGGTGTAGTTGCTTTGTGTGACAGGTGGATATCTTCTTCTGCAGTCAGATCCATGCCCCTGCTCCTCATCAGCTCCTCCCTCAACAAATATGGACACTTATGTCTCCAAAAAAATCCAAGATGGCAACTGTCAAACTCTCAGCTTCAAAATGCGAGTGAATACTGTGGCTACGTCCACCTATGAATTGTACACTTCAATCAAATACAAATAAATGGGTGTAAAAAGAGTGAGGATGACGGTGTCCTCAAACTAATAAGACAACAGGATTTCTGAGACACTGAGCGAGTAGCCAATCGAGACTTCCCACAAGAAAAGCTGGTTCTTTAGCTGCTCTATAACAGCATTTGAAAAAATGGGGTTATCAGTACAAGGGGGAGAACTTGCAGGACTTTGTGGACCAACTTCCTGTTTATCCATTACCACATTGTTGCAGGCTTCACTGGTCCAGCTCAGTGACAACATGACAAAAACAAGCAGGCGCGCTGAGCTTGACAACCACATCACTCATGTGTAAGCAGAAGGCACTGAATACAGTGTATGCAGTAGGAAGCTTGATAAGCACAGCATCAGCAACAGTGACTGTTTGGAGAAGTTTGCAGAGTAAAACCCAGAAGTCCTTCAACTTTGAGCAGTGGACATAAAAACACAGCTATCCTGATAACTGCGAGGCCTCCGAGCTACAGTAAAAACTTTCAATCTGTCCAAACAGATGGAAATATGTGGCGGCAGCTTCATCAGCCGTGTCTGGACAACATACCGGCCTTGCTAAAACTGAACTGAAAGTAATATTCATGCACGCACACAATGGATCAATCTGGTTTGCCCTCAAGTCATTTACAAAATCTATTTGATCCAGTGCTGTGCTGAACAGAGCACAAAGAGAAACATGGCAGGGAAAACACAAGCCCATCTAAATCCACCTCTTCCAGCACCACACATCTCTCACAGAGCCAGAAATTAAACAAGACGCAGTGCCTGTTACAGTCTAACCTTGACAGTAAACAGATCACATGGTCTGGCCTCACACCAGGCCTGGTGCCTCATTTATTAAAGGATCTTCTTACACCAACAACCAAATCTGAGCCAAACTTTGGCTTCAGAGGAAAAGTTATCTCAATGTCAAAATGAGTGATTTACATTCATTTTATTTTTTTCTGTTTGTGATGTATGATGAGCTAAAAGACTTAACCTGAATTATAAAGCTCATAATGTCTGTATTAAATTCATGTGTCTTAACGATACAGGTGATGCAATCTCAGATATTTTCATCAATGAAACCCCAGGAGACTGTATGTAACAGAGACAGACGAGCAAATGACTGAACCCATTTCTTCATGTAATATGTCTTTTAAACACTGCCCCATGTTTCCCTCGTCTTTGCTGTACTGTAGTTGCCCTTTTGCAAAAAGCAGAAAAATCAGTGAAGATATTTCAACCAAATTTGGTGTTGGTAATTATTAAGAAGACTCTGCTGTCCCTCTGAATGGACACAGTGTAATAAAAATAACTAATCATGTCCTCTCTTGTAAGACGACTTCTACTTTTTAGGTTATAATGCAGCCTCTTGTCCCTGAGGGGGATGACTTCCCTGGATGTTTTAGCTCTGGACCCAATCTGAGAAAGTTCAAGTTGTGTTTTACTGTCACAGAGCCAGGCTGGTGGAGATCAGCTCAGGAAGCGAACATGATTCACTTCATCTGTGGTACAGAAAGAAAAAGGGGGAATCCAAGGTAAGTAAAGAAAACAAACACTCCTCCTGACTTCTTAAAGGGAGCTGCTGTCCGCTGACAAATGACGACACATTTAAAGACCGACTCTTCACTGAAGTTCATCGCTGGGCCTCTGAGGGATGGGTTTCAGGAAATGATTGTTTTTCTCACCCAAGTGGTTGTGCAGAGTTTCCAAAAAGGGGATAGTGTTGTGGAAATGACACAGCGGGTGGTTTAGTGGTTACAGAAACCGTTCCTTAACCCCAGAGTGATTCAGATTCAGTTCTCCCTACAGACATCAGCAGCCACTTGTTCTGTCGAAGTGTCATCAAGCAAATCACTCTTCTGGGAAGGACAGTGAGCAGAATCGATATAAATGTATATTATAGAGGAGGAACTTGCTGTTTCACTTAGATTATTAGACCCGAGAGAGGCCTGAGGAGGAAAAACCTCAGCCGTGATCCAAGAGGCCAAAACGTACCTGAAACAAGTGCTGTTCTTCCCTCCAGCTCTGACACAGGGATACTCCACTGTCAAGATTTTATTATCGGGACACTCCGTCCTGAGAAAAGACAGAAACATGGGAACAAGAGCAGATGTGATTGGTGTTATGCAGGAGTGCTACATACTCCTAAAACAGAGGGAGAGAGATGTGAGGAACAACAAGCCAAGAAACATCCAGAGCTGGACCTGGACACAGGATGATACAGTCAGCATCTTATTACCTCATCTACCACAGCTCCTCGGGTTAAACCTTCACATGAACGACTAAAATTAACTTCACTCATTATACAATATTGCACATAGGCAGCATTAGAGATCAATGGATACTGGAGTTTGGAAGCTGATGAAAGTTATTTTTGTAGATTAAATATAAGATCAAATAAGTGTGAAATTTGGATTTTTTTGTTGGACAAAGCAACCAAGTTAAGAAGAGCTCTGCAGATCTGTGACAGGCTGAGTCCCATATCACTATTTTCTTACTCTGAATGGGTCAGTCAATCATGAAAAAAAATCAGCTGCTTAACTAAAAATAAATAAAAGTAATCATTAGTCACAGCCTTTAAATTCATCATGGAAACAAACACTTTCAATCCAATTCTTAAAAATGAGTTTATTAAAGAATTAGGTTAGAAATAAGGAGTCGCTGGTAACTAAATGATTTCAAACATCATTGAAATTCATTATCATCAGGAAACACACAGTATATGCTGATAATCCGACATCTGTAAAAAACCATCGTTGCTCTATCACTCTGAGACTTTGTTTGTCCAAATGTAAATGAAATGCCTCCAAAAATGACATCAAATAATATAGACTGATCCAAACTAACAAGATATTTAAAAATAACTCCTCAGTCATATTAATGTGAACTTGACAGCCAAGGAAACACACTAATATTACAGTCCACTCATAGGATGTATATATATATAGGCTCTATAAGCCCAATATTAACACAGCTCGTCATGTGTTTGAGGGTCATCATCAGTCACATCACAGATGTTTTCATCCCACTGTAACAGAATCCCATGAGTTCACACCCAACCTTGAAGACATAAATCTGAAGATACAGGACCAGAGGTTTATGTGGGTGAAGTAGAAATAAAGAAAAAAAAAACACAGCTGGTTTATTATGTGAAGTTCAACCTGTTTCTCGCTGGTTTCCATCTCAGCGGTTTCCTCTTCTCCTCCTCACGACATGTGCTGCGCTCACATCCTCTCCTCACCTCCTGACCTACTCTCTCCGGGCACCTTAACAGCATCTGTCATGTTATGTCTGAGCACAAGCAACATTTGGCTCCGTGCACCGCGACCGATTCCAACCATTTGGAGTTTCCCTTTTGCTTTTTGCATTTCCTTGAAAATCACATTAGATTAGACGCGCTACGGCGGTTCATCCAGGGGTCTCCTCTTTGACAGCCTGCTCACACAGTATGTCGTAAAGAGCAGAAACCAATAAAGCATAGACTAAACTCTATTAGCGCTAATAGAGTTTAGTCTATGCTTTATTGGTTTCTG
>OOFC01029502.1:0-13838 GCA_900323345.1 Pseudochromis fuscus | reverse complement strand
ACATCATCTGTTGTGACATTATTAAAAACACTGGCTACCAACCAGGAATGCAAATACATAGAGCGGTGTAATAGATAGCATCACACATCGTTGCCCTGGAGAGAGAGAGAGAGAGAGAGAGAGAGAATAAGAGAGACATATATGAGCTGTGCTGTAGCCTCGGCAGCATCATTTGAAATTGCATGTTATCGCGCGCAGGACGTCTCCATCAAAATGTCAGACTGGGCTCGCGGTCTCTCACCACTGATTTATAATAAAGGCAATAAGTTAAAGTTTGGCTACTTCATGCAAAGCATACTCAACACAAAAGCTATCTGAATTTTCCTCTTTTTAAATGTCACAATTCAAAGGCTGCTGGAGGAATGTCAGCAGCTGAAGGGAGCCAGCTTTCATTTGGCACTATTATATGTGAGCTCAGTTGTGATGAATTCATTCAGTACAGCTAACAGTGAATGGTTCAAGGATGATTGGCATTGTTTGACAGCATGGTGTTTGGCTTGAATAGAAGACAAACTGAACATAAAGACACCCACAGACCACAGAGTTAAAGACACACTGTGCACTGTGTAGATGACAACATGAACCTGCACTCGCACAAAAATAACTATGCAGAGCAAGACCTTTAGCTCAGCAGACATGCACAATATGTACATGTGTAATTATTTTCTTTCACAATTTCTACTGTCTGTACACATTTCTTTTTCCTTTTGCAGAGATAGTCCAGGCAGCCCTGCTGCAGCTTTCAGAAACCTAACTTTGTATTTATTTTTTTGGTCATTGACAGGTTTGTGAATATAACATAGGAGGCTGATTGAATGTATTGTCTTGGAGTAGAAGCACAATGTAAACCAACTCAAAACATGACTTTAATGACTATAGAGGAACTAGATGAAAAGTGTAACTTCCAGCTTTAATATTCATGATTTTTCTTTGTATGTCCTGACAATAATGTTCAGATGTATGCAGATGACACTGTAATTTATTGGTGGCAGCATGACTCACATTGCTAGTGAATAAACAAACTCATGATATAGTAAGGCTGTTTACATCTGAATATGTCAGTTTGCCTTTTCCTCACCGAGACAATCGCTTCTGGTGCTGAGCCGGACGTGTTTGTATCAGGAGAGGTCGTACAGGTCGGACCTCAATACAAGACTTCTGGATTCCTGATTCTGATTGTAACCTGGTTCTGTTGGAGGTTTCTTACTGGGAAAAGGATTTTTTCCATCCCACTGTCACCAAGTGCCTTCTCATGGGGATTGCTGGGTCTCTCTATAGATTATTGATAACATGGTGAGGCCTTCATCAGGAATACAACATTCAACATTCTGAAAATGTGAATGTATTTGGCAAGAGGGATGTTTGCATAGGCTGGTGGGAGTCCCTCTCTTCAACTTTCCTGCACAACATATGAAATAATAAAGTTTTTTACAACTATTTAGCTTTTTGAGGTGAAAAGCTTTGAGGAGTCTCAGGATCTCCAGAGCTATATCGTCTGGACAGGAAGCTCCTGGTTGTATCTCCTGGGGCAGGCAGGTCTAGAGTGAAGATCCAGACAAGCATGATCCACAAAACCGCAATGATGGAGATTGTTTACCCTGCCTGGTCTCGAGCCTGGGGGCAGCCGACAGAACCTGGCTGAGCTCAGCCTTTAAAGACAATGTGGGAGGTCCATAGAGGCTCACCACCTGCAGGGTCCATGGTACAGTTGGGGGGCGATGACCTGTGGGCAGTAGGAGCAGGTTGGACCAGATGTCTGGGCTTCTCTGCTCCCAGCTGCCACCACATGGACCTAGTGGTTAAAAAGATTGATGGATGGAAAGAAAAGAGGCTTCCTGTAGTAAAGACATCTCCTGTACACTCTAATAAACATGTTAATGCTGAGGTCCTGAGCCCTGGTAAAAATAAACAAATAAATAAATACCTGCTGTGTGCTACTCTCAGACCTTTATTCTCAGGTCAGATTTATTTTTGCCAGTTGTCAGTTTGTGTTGAACTAAAATTTCACAACTCAGGTAGAACTTAGTGAAACATCGGTGGTAAAACGTCTCTGACCACCCAGCGCTCCATTACCTCTTGTTCTCAGCACCTTCGCCTTTACATCCTGTCAGTGCACCTCTTCCTCAACACAGGAGCTGCAGGCCAGTGTTTCAGAAAAAAGGAAAATAATAACAACACAACCGCGAGGAACAGAAATTCCAAAGCATAAGCTGTTTCTCGGCCGAGGATTTGTTCTTCCCATGTCTGAGCTTTGAGGGAAGAAAGAGTACGGACAGCTCGACAGGGATTCCTGCTTTAATCTTGTCTTTCTCTTTTCACCCGTCAGTCTCATCCTGCCTGTGCGGCCTGATGCTCACATCGGCCTCTTTTACTGGATGTTGGACTTAAGAGTGATTGACAGGTGGTCGGATGGACTGAGCTGTGAAGCTGTCCAGTCTTTCAACATGCATAAGAAGGAGTTAGCCCGGTCTGTTGCATGTCTGACAGAGCAGTGAGGGGGAAATAGGCTGGTTGATTTTCATATTCATATCAAGACATGTGTTTAAATATGACAGTATGAGACAGAATGTAAATACAGGCAGCACTCAACATACAGACCATGGAAATGAATTCAGACCCAGGAATAAAAGAGCCTTCAGAGAAATAAGGGTGTACGACCAGCTGATACACATAACACCAGGATCTGACATGGATAAATCTGTAAGGTAGTGGCCATTGAATTACAGACTAAACATACATGTTCTTACAGTTTGCACTGAATTCTGGCACAAAGCAAGAAAATGAGAAAGAGTAAGGAGCAAAAAGCTGAAAACAAAATCAACAAAAATAAACTTAAGGACCTAAAGGACTGAATAACTTGAAAAAGGTGTAAGTAGTGCAGACCTTGTACAGCTTCCAAGATTAAAAAAAACATTTACTTTTTAACAAACTAAATAAGGTTTTCCAAAAATAACCCAAGTAACTCTGAGGAATAATCAGGTTTTGGTTGCACAGCTACATCTATTTAGTTAGTAGAGCTCTAGCATCAACAATCATGTAACATGTGTCAAGATGATAATTGATACAGAAGATCCAGAGATCTTCATTTTCCTTCTCAAACCCACAATGCAACTCAACCACAGAGCAGTTCAGCCAGAGGAAACCTGCAGGCAGCACAAACTGTAACACCACTACAACAAATGCACACAGCGTTGTCAAACAGTCAGCAATCAAAAATCAAAAATCAGATTTTTCAATCATTTGGCTGCATATGGCATCTGACAAAACACTTACACTCATGACCTTAAGGACAAAAACATCCCAACTGAAACCCATTCATTTTTTTGTTTTTTTTATAAAAATGTTTCATCTCAACATAAAATCAAACGCTCACTCTGCAGTTGTGGCTTCAAAGTTCTGACTGATCAGTGATAAAAGTGAAAGCAAATGATTTTTCTCCAACCGGTCAGATTTCCTTGTGTTGCATCTTTCCTTTGAATGTGATGACACTCAGATGGATGTGAATCTACTCATCACAGGAACCAAGCTGCAGTCAGTGCTCAGGTTAGAAACCAGGCTCCAGGTTCCAGCAGATCATCGTGATCAAGCAGCGCTGTGATTGTGGGAAACACGGCAGAGTGAAGGTGTTCAGATATCACAGCTCTCAAAGTCAGCGGCAATAATTCAAACCAGAGTGACAATAGACACAGAAAGAATAGAAAGTAAAAAAGTTTCAAAGAGCAGCTCTAACAAGCTGCACACACAGCTGGTGTTATCAGCTACACAAACTTGTGGAGTTTGTGCAGCTCCACATTGCTGCACTTGTCTTGGAAAAAAGACACAAACACACTGACATCTCACATCAGCATATAATACAACACTGTGGCTTAGTGTGTACACTACCCAGTGTGTGTTCAGTTAACATCAAAGTGTTATTCCAGCTGTGTTATTGCATTAACAAAGACTGTCGACCCAACCCTTTAGCTGACTAACTCATCTGAAGTCTCTGTGCTGATCTTTTAATATTATTTTAAATCTAGATGCATGATCGTCACTGAGTGTTTGCTCAGTGTCTCACTGTTTGTTGGATGAACAACTACTGAACAACCATGATGAAAAACACCAAGAGATGTTAGTCTGTTTGTAAATGGTCAAATGATTGGCTGCATTAAACAGAGAAACAGTCTATGGAGATTCTAGAAACGACTAAAACAGGATTAAGATCTGTTCAACGCTTTATTAAAACCTACAAGCACAGTGTGGATCCATCATCTCTGAGGGAGAAATGTGATCGTTAAAAATCCTGATTGATGGTGATTGGTGATCACTTCAACGTTTGGTGAAATCAGATGGAAGAAAAACAGTAGAAGTCAGGATTGTGTTTATTATGTGAATATTTCCACAATGTGAAGGAAACTCAAGGGACTGGGACTGAACAGCTGTGCAGCCTCAAGAAAACCACTAACCAGTGAGGAGAACTGGAAAATAAAATGGTTTGAATTCAGTAGGTAGGACAAAGGCTGGACTCTGGAAGAAGGTCATGTGGACTGAGGAGTCCAGACTGACCCTGAAGGTCATGTGGTCTGAGGAGTCCAGACTGACCCTGAAGGTCATGTGGTCTGAGGAGTCCAGACTGTATTTATTGTATATTTGTTATATATGTATATTAACAAAAACATCTCTGTAAAGTTACAGTTTAATTACTTCAATAATACACTTTGATTTAACAGTTTACATTTAAATATTAAAGGTATTTTAACATTTTATAGTTTTTTTTAAATTAAATTTTATGTTTTTTTAAGCTGCGGGCTTAAAATATATGTATATATGTACATAGAGATTTTAAAAACCCTCAAAAATACAGATTGGATTTACAGTGCAAACCATCTAAACCATCGTGATGATGCTGTTCAATCATCTGCATACAGTGTCATTTTCTCCATCAGGACTTCAGAGCATGATAACCCTGCCAAGCTGCTCCGTCATCACTCACTCAACCTGTCGACTGAATGGGAAGCTGAATGGGAACAATTTAAGCATCGAACAAACAACCAGTGCTGTCATGTTAGTGATAGAGGACGTCCCGCAGGGGCCCTGGAAGCAACAAGGTTTATGGGAAATCCCGACACAGCAGCACCAATCCCAGCTCACTGCTAACTGTATAAAGAGAGAAACAAACAGCATTGTTTGCAGTAATTACTCAACATATCACAATTAATTTGACAAAGATGTACTGCCATTTAAAAACTGCTGTGCGTTGCACCTTTAAAACAAAATTAAAGATAAAAAGGGATTTTTGCCGACAGTAATGAATGGCTGGAGCCGCGTGCTGCTAGCTGCTGTATGCAAATGCACGCTGGCATAGTAAACAACAAGGCTGCTTCTCCAGTGTGCTGCTAAACGTGGGATTGTATTTTCTTTCTTTTTTTTAGCCTCTGTTTACTTCATTCATCATTGTTCATTTTAGTTTGACTTTCCCGAGCTGTATTGAGTTTACTCTTGCTCTCGCCAGGCGGAAGCTAAAGTAATCCCTTTGAAATGACTTATTGTATTGTGCTTTACAGACAATGTCATCATTTGTTTTAATAGAGAGCAGCTCCTAATAACATGCCCCAATGAAAAGGTCAATATTATCTCTCCGGCATGGGCTATATGAGCCAGGGCCCAGGAGGAGGATTGGAGAAATGAGAGAGAGAGTTGGAGTCAGAGAGAGAGAGAGAGGCAGCGCCTATTAACATTTATGAATAATTTAATCCTGCATAGCTGGCCAAAGTCCAAGTGCATAATTCACTAATTGCAATCAGAGAGGGAAAGCTAGGGAAGCGGAGAACTGTGTGTGTGTGTGTGTGTGTGTGTGTGGCTCAGAGATATGGAGGTTGGGGAATTGGCTTTGTGGATGTAAAAAGGGAGAACTGAGCCTATCATCCATGCATGGTAAAGCTCTTCTCACTGGACCTGCTTTGCTATTATACCAGCCAACATGGGGCCCTGTGTGTGTGTGTGTGTCTGTGTGTGTGCGCGCATTTATCACTGACCCAGCATTCATTAAAACATTAAAGAATGAATTATAACAGGCATCATTAGGGAGTTATTAAATGATTTGGCTGTTTTTTATGCCGCACGCTGGTGAATCATGAGTTAAAGGATGAATCTGGTGATTTTTTTTTTTCTAATATGTGAAGCCAAACCAGCAGTGAGTGTATTGTGTGTGTATCAAAGCCTCATACATCTTATTCCTCTGCGCCATGTCCGAACCCCAGAGAGGCCCAACGTGAGTGTTTCAAGTGTTTCCCAGTGAATACAGGAAGTGACTGCTTTGAACTTTTACACATAGTATTTAACAATCAAGATGTGAAGATTATTTGAATAACATCAGTACAGGAGGGTGCAGATACAGTTACAGATACAGATACAGATACAGTTACAGTTACAGTTACAGTCCAGTTGCTGGAGCTTGACTCTGGACTGGTTTGATTTTGTTCAGTTTGGACACAGAAGGAGAGAGAAGCAGTGATGTCTGAGGAGGAGGGAGGAGTCGGTCCTCTCCTCCGGCCTCACCTCCTCTGATAACTACAGGAGTAATCATAGACCATGTGATCTCTGACAGAGACAATTCTGTGAAGTCCAAATCTACCAAATAGAGATTTCTGGGATCACTCTGTTGTTATGAGATTTTTTTTATTGAATGGGTTCAATCCTTTAGGTTTTAAAGTGAGTTTTATGCAGCATCTTGTAACTTTCCCTGAGAAAGGTCAATATCACCAATATCATTTTGTAACCAGTTTGTAAACCAGAGGCAGTTTTATTACGATGAACAGTGATTTTATTTGAAAGGTGTTTAACTGAAACAGAATAAATGAAAATGACAGAAAACAGAAAGACGACTGTGATCTGGAGCTCAGCGCATTTTGAAATGAGGAGCTGGTGTGTAATGAAGACAATGCTACTGTTTGGCTCATTGTGTTGCTGTGTCAGAGTTCAGAAAAGGAGCTTCAATAAATGTTTGTTAGGGATTGTAAAAGACTGTGATGGACCCACACATACACTGGACCATCAGGTGTGTGTTGAATGACATGATGAACCTGCAAATAAAAACTTTCACTCTTCCTTGTATTCAGAGGGAACTTTAACTTCTCCACAAAAATAGGTCTGGATTGAATCTGTGTTGCAACAAGGCTCCGCAGGTCCGCTGGCAAACTGGCAGCGTGCTGGTAAAAGCCTGGAGCCAGCAGTTGTGTATAAAAGACCCCGGTTGAGAGAAAAAAGCTCAGACTCCCTCAACAGAGAGAGCATTTTACGTGTTACCACAGCCCCCTCAATCATCCATCACTGTGTCTGACAAGTCCCAAATGTCAGACAGGGCGATCCCTCAGAGCAGCACTAACTAGATAGCGACAGAGGACAGATATGGTATTGAACGGCAGACAAAAAGTTCGGAGGTAGTGCTTTTGTTCATTACAGTCCACCTGATAAATGGCTCGCAGGTTCAGATAGTTTCAGCAAATAGTTTCCAGTCCCTCTTGCCCCCGCCGGCATCCTGGAGACAAGCCCGCTCGCCATCAGCACAGGAAGTCTCCATCTTTCTCCACACTTGTCAACTGATCCTGTTGTTGTTTCTCCCCGTCTGCCGGTGACAGACTTGGAGGCTGAATTTTAAAGATGACAGGACGAAAACTTCCAGCCGATGAATCTTTCATGGGAGTCAGTCTTTGAGATGAGATTATTTCAAATGTCACTGTCCAGAATGTAAAATGGGCTGGTGTGTATGAAGAGGAGGTGGACTTCATCACTGTGCATTCACAGCAAAACAAAACAACAACATCACCACATGATACTCGACCCTGTTCAGACAATTTCCTTCTTCAGTTAGGTTTGAAAACATCTCACTTTTTTATGTTTTGCTTTTTTTTGTCTCAGGAACGATGAATCACATGAGTCGTGTGGAGTCATTAGAACTGCAGCAATAACACAGAAGCCGACACACATTTGAAAAATCCTATAGAGTTATATATTGTTGCAGAATAATTGAGACATATGTCCCCTTCATGAAGCTGGTGCAGATCTCTGGAAACACAAATAACAAGTTTTAGAGCATTTGAGTTGTTGTTTTTGTTTGTTTGTTTTGTGTTGCACCTCGTCCATACCACACCTGAGTGGACGTACTAATCTACGACCAGCAGCTGACTCTCCCTGTGTAGCTGGACCCACAACTGAAGGCACATCAGTCTGCTGTCAATCCAAATACACCTTAGTGATAACAGCAGTGCTGCTGCTGTTTAGGCCCACACATAAATAGATCCCGGTGCTTCTGTTTTTCTATTTTTAGCTTGACAGTCCATGACATCTGTCAATGAACGACTCCATGTGCCAACAGTTAAGCAAGCAGTCCAAAGAAAGCTCAGTATTTCTGTTAAACAATGTCTGATCCCTGGTTGTGCTCTGCACCGGGTGTCAGGCTGTGCTGTCATTTATCCACTGAGCTCTGTGACAGGCGACATCATCCTTTAACCAGGACCTAACACGCATTAAACTACCTGCGATTCCTACACAGGCATTAAACAGATACTTGACTTGCTACCAATCAGCCACACACATCGAACCCTCTGAAGGTGTTTCTGTGGCATCAAACACCGAGACGTTAGCAGCAGATCCTTTAAGTCCTGGAAGAGGTGAAGTGGAGCCGCCACGGATCCGACTTGGTTTTGCAGAACATCCCACAGGGGCTCACTTGGACTGAGATCTGGGGAGTTTGGAGGTCAACACCTGGAACTGCTGCTTTCCTTGAATTATTTGTCCAGATCATCACACAGGCTGTTTTTCAATATGTGTACTTGTCCGTACTTTCGTTCTTGCGTACTCGTGAAACGTCATCAGTCGGAGACCGAGTACTGTTTCAATTCAAAGTTCACATCTGACCAAGAACACATGAAATACCTGGATGTGTTCTCGCTCCTCCTTCATTATGGAGCCTGCATCAGACCAGACCTGTGTGGACTTGGTGAAGCCAAATAACCCAGGATGCATTTCACAACAGTGAGCGGAGATAAGACGTCAACCAGTACGCTGGTGTTTCAATCTCACTTTAGCCTCGGTGCGTTCTGGCCTTCCTACAAGTCCGTACTTCAGAGTCCGACTCACAGGTACATGCTCACCAAGTACACGAGTACAAGTTTGTGTACTTTGAATTGAGAAACAGCCACTGTCTCCGTCTGCTCGTCTTCTTCCCATAATGCAACCTGTTGCCGGGTCATCCCGAGGTAAACGATGCACAGGCCCAGTGTAGCACTTTCACAGTGAACAGAGGTCAGCACGGACGCCCTGACCCGTCTGTGGTTACACAACTTCACAGGCAGCAGGTTATGATACACTGTGTGATCTGACCACACACACAGTCCCACAGACATCCAGTTACAATAAGAAAGAAAAGAGGGAGTGACACTAAAATACTGTGTGTGTATTTAAAGCATCAATAGAAGAAACAAAAAGTAACAAATACTGATTTTCTTGGTATTAATTACTTTATTATGCAACAATTATAAATGGATCTAATTAGTTTTTGACAGAGGTAACTAGTATTTGTAATTGTAGTTGCCCACCTCTGGAGATGTGCCGTATGTGAGTGTGAGGTGCAGTGCTGTGACTGGTCGGAGCACAAAACGTCTCTTTAAGGCTCCTGGTTAAAACCAAACTAATCCATGTCTCTGCTGTTTTGTCATTTCCTTTCTAAGCTTAAATGAAATAATTGCTTTTATACCAAAATCATAACCTGCCATGAGTTTGCTGAACACTTGCCCCATTCATTTCTACATATTTTTACACAATTAAAGAGATGTGTTACTATAGCAACAGTGAAAAAAGAGAGATGTTCCACAAAATGAAATTCAGTAACAGCCGGACATAACTTCAAACAGACAGTGTTTTTCTTCCTCTTTGTCCCTTTTCTCTGCCTCTGTCTGAAGGTTAGCGAGGCTTTTGTCGCGTCCACAGCAGATCCTCTGTCCTTGTGTCACCTCTCACATATACAGCACCGACGCAACCTGCAGTGCAGCCTCCCCGGCCGTCACTTACAGACATTTTTTCTTTTTGCAACTGCAAGTTTACAGTGATCCAAAGTGACTCCTTCAAGCAGGCTGGAACAAAGGAAACCATGACAACAACATTCATTGATGTGCTCTTTTCAAACAAGGCGGTGGAGCTGGCTGTGCGCAAATCTCCCCAGTAATGAGACCAAAAACCTTGGAGCTTACGATACCAATACTATTCCTCTGTACTATTCCTACCGCTGATTTTCTTGTTCATTTAAAGATCTATAAAGGTTAATGACATTTTCAAGGGGAGGCAGACATGCCTTTAGTCACTGTGCTGTATTACACAGACAAGTGATATGTACCAGTATCACCAGGTGGAAATGCACTTTGTGAGGCACGAGAAGAAAAAGAAAATATATTTCAAAAATTTCTGCTCAGGACACAACAGCTGCATTCATGGCAAATAACACAAACACCAATCTAGATAAATTATCCTTAAAAAACCATATCCCCATGCTGGTGCACTTCTCTTTGTTCAGAGTCTTTGAAAAATAATCTCTGTGCAGTTTTAATGAGACAATATTCACCTTTCTAGTTCAGTGTAAAAATACATTCAACCATTCTGCAGCATTGAAACAAAAAGTGATGTCATTACTTGTGTGTAAGTGTGGATGTGCTCCTCAGCACAGTTAGAAGATATAAGACATAAATACACAGATTTCCAAACATTTTACAATGAAGCCAAAGAAAAGCAGTGACAGTATTTGATCTGTTTCTTTGATCAGTGTTTGACGACAGTGGCAGACATGTTGGTCTGAGTCATAACCAAAGCTTCACGTGATGATCAGAGGCAGATGTTTGGCACATTATTTACCACTGTGAGTGTTTGGATGAACTCATGTCTAAGTGAAGGTGGACTGTGGACCCTCTTTGTCCACAGACTGAACTGAAATAAAATGTGAAACCCTGGGACCCCTGCAGCCCGGGTCAGTCTGTGCACCACTCGTCTCTCCACAGAGGCCTCCAGAGAGAAGCTTTAGGCTCAGCTCCATATTCAGCAGCTTCTCCCTTTACATTTCCATAGTTTTGAGACATACGTGTACGTGACCCGGGTTTTATGTGTTTGTTGTTTTATTTATTTATTTATTTATTTAGTCTTTTATCTCTGTGGGCTTGTGTTGTTGAGTGCGGCTGGAGGGATGCACAGGGCCTAATGAGCTTTGCTCCAACTCGCTGACTTAATTCTGGAGTCAGCATCGGGATCAATGGGCCTCATTCATGAACCTCTTCTTAAAAATGTTCTTAAGAACGGCATCTAAGAACGCGCTAAGAAGACTGTGCGCCAGATTCACGACGCGTTCTTACAAGGGCAAATCGGTCGCACACGTGTTCGTTATGTTCATGAATGCCAACTTGGAAGCGCGTGCATGTGGAGGCTGATTTGCATACGTCACCACCCAGTTTTTCCCATAAATGGAGCAAAAATGTGCCGTGCGCAAAGCGACAAGCTGGTGGACAAGATGCCAAAGCGCAAGTGTCACACAGAGGAGCAGACAGACAAACGAAAGAAAAGATTTGACTCTGCAGAAATAGAGGTGCTCATACAAGGTGTGACTGAACATCAAGAAGTATTATTTTCCAGTGTATCAACGGGTCCTCAGACCGTTAAAAAAAATACTGCGTGGAATATAATTACAGACCAAGTCAATGCCGTTTCAGTTGAAAGACGCACCACTGCAGAAGTAAAGAAAAAGTGGTTTGACCTCAAATCAGACTCAAAAAAGAAAATTGCGGAACACAGGAGGGATGTTGGACAAACTGGTGGAGGTGGGCCATCAACCGGTGACGCTTCACAGGTGGATGAAAGAATTGTAGCTATCATTGGGGAGACTGCTGTCAGTGGAGTCCCTGGCACAGAGGCTCTGGATACAGATGTTGACTTCTCCTTCATCATATCTGAATCGGAGGGTAAGTTAAATTATGATATTGTTGGTTCACAATCTAAGCCAACAATATCAACAAATATTATTTTTTTTTTTTGTACAAACATTAAATTAAATTAATAATAATAAAATAAAATAAAATAGCCCTTACGCTTATAAAATAAATGCTTAAGGCTATCATGCTTTACTTTTTCTGCATCTTTTTTATTTTATTTGTTTCGGCAGACGACCTGGTCGGACAAACACCACAGACCAGCACCCCAACACGTGCAAAAACTTCGACCTCTGCACGTGCGTCTTCCCGTCCTCGTCCTTCCAGGGTCATTTCAGACACTGTTTTAGAGAATCAAGAGCGCATTGCAAACTCACTTGCTCAAATGGCATCCACTCTTCAGAATATTTCAGATACACTTCAACAGATACATAAAGTCATAATAAAAAAATAAATGCTAAAACAATTGTGTGAAAGTGTTTTTTATTTGTTAGTCAGATCACATTTGATCAATAATGTGTTGTCTTATTAGCACGGCTGCTCTGTGCTCTGGCTCAAGATGTGGAGGAGGCCGCATATCGTTGTCTGGGGGAGCCAAGTGCGCAATGGGCACACCACGCTTCATTGCAACATTGTGCAGCACACAGCAGGCCATTATTATTCTGCACACCTGTAACATCAGTATATTAGGCTGAATGTTTTACTATAGTACATCCAAATATAAACCTTACCTTTTCTGGATTGTACAGCAACTTTCCACCTGCTGTATCCAAGCACATCCAGCGGCCTTTAAGTATACCAATTGTGCGCTCTACGGATGACCGCGTGCGCGCATGTTTCTGGTTGTACACCACCTCCTGCTGTGTTCGTGGGTTGTTGACTGGAGTCATAAGCCATGGTGCGAGGGCATACCCACGATCACCTGCAACATACTAAGGTAGTTCAGTTTGATACATCTAAATTGCGCAAAGAAAATGCCGTTTTACGCACCGATAAGCCATCCGATGCCCGCTGCTCCATGCCTCAGGCGCATTCCGACGGAGGAGTTTTGGAGAATGTACGAGTCGTGTGTACCACCTGGGAAACGTGCCACTACATTGAGGAGAAGGTTTGAGGAATCGGAGATTATTTGTACGTTGACTGAATGGAAACGTTTCCTATTAAGGTAGGGAAATGGGTCTGGCGATGGTGCCTTAATGCGCACGTGGGTACAGTCGATGGCACCAATTATGTTTGACAAGCCTGCGACAGAATGAAATCCAGTTTTGACTGCAATCTGTTGACCGGGGGTGTATGGGAATTGTATGTATTGTGGAGCGAGGTGGACAATTTGGTGGAGGACACGGGAAAGGGCACGGCTGATGGAAGGCTGGGACACACAGACTCTGTCTCCAATTTCTCTTTGGAAGGTGCCAGTGGCTAAAAAGCCTAAAGTGGAGAGAACCTGCGCGTGGACTGGTAGTGGATTGGACCTGTTGGTTGGGGCTTCCAAAGCGTCACGCATGGTGTCACACAGCTCAATTAAAACTGGCCTTGGAAGTCTGAAGCGTGATATCAGGTAGTCATCAGTTTCTGCAAATAAATCCATATGCTCCCTATAGACTCTTTCTCTGCGCAGCGCGCGACCGGCCAGGTACTCGAGGAGAAGAAGCTCTGCCATTGTTACCGACACAGGTGGACAATTAGACCAATTTATAGAGATTATTTTGATGCCACGTATTTTATATTTGGTAGATGCAGTAAATGTATTATTGCTATTATTATTATTATTATTATTATTATTATTATTATTATTATTATTATAATTATTATTTATTTCTGTATTTTTAATTTTTCATTCAGCCTTTATTTTGTGATCCTATTTGCTCGGAATTTGGGGGATGTGATTGGGAATTT